>WNWK01002990.1:0-100000 GCA_009830355.1 Cherax destructor
AAACGACATAGATGAGGAAATAAATAGTAACATAAGTAAATTTGCTGATGACACCAAAATAGGCCGTCCAATTCATTCAAATGAGGACATTAGAGCACTCCAGGATGATTTGAATAGACTGATGCAGTGGTCGGAGAAGTGGCAGATGCAGTTTAATGTAAACAAATGCAAAGTTCTAAATGTTGGACAGGACAATAACCATGCCACATATAAGCTGAATAATGTAGATCTTATTACTTGTGATTGCGAGAAGGATTTAGGAGTTCTGGTTAGTAGTAATCTGAAGCCTAGACAACAGTGCATAAGTGTTCGAAATAAAGCTAACAGAATCCTTGGCTTCATATCAAGAAGTATAAATAACAGAAGTCCTCAGGTTGTTCTTCAACTCTATATATCTTTGGTTAGGCCTCATTTAGATTATGCTGCACAGTTCTGGTCACCGTATTACAGAATGGATATAAATGCACTGGAAAACGTACAAAGGAGGATGACAAAGTTGATCCCTTGTATCAGAAATCTTCCCTATGAGGATAGACTGAGGGCCCTGAATCTGCACTCTCTAGAAAGGCGTAGAATTAGGGGGGATGTGATTGAGGTGTACAAATGGAAAACAGGAATAAATAAAGGGGATGTAAATAGCGTGCTGAAAATATCCAGCCAAGACAGGACTCGCAGCAATGGTTTCAAGTTGGAAAAGTTCAGATTCAGGAAGGATATAGGAAAGCACTGGTTTGGTAATAGAGTTGTGGATGAGTGGAACAAACTCCCGAGTACCGTCATAGATGCTAAGACGTTGTGTAGTTTTAAAAATAGGTTAGATAAATACATGGGTGGGTGTGGATGGGTGTGAGTTTGGACCTGACTAGCTTGTACTACCAGGTCAGTAGCTGTACTAATTCCTCAAGTGGAAGTGACCTGACCAGGTGGTCGGCTAGACAATTATATGAGTGGGTGCAGTTGGGTGTGAATTGGTCCTGACTAGCTTGTGCTAGGTCAGATGCAGTGCTCCTTCCTTAAGTGAATGTAACCAGACCTGGCTGGGTCGGGGCATTGGCTTAAGCCGTTGGAGATTTGGACCTGCCTCGCATGGGCCAGTAGGCCTGCTGCAGGGTTCCTACTTTCTTATGTTCTTATGTATGTTCTTAAAAGACTGCTGCGAGAGTTTTGAAAAATAAGAAGGGGTAAAAGGAGGTGCACCGGTGTTCATCAAGGGTTTTGTCTTCGCAATATAGTCGGAGATAGCATCAAGTGTCTCAGTGGAAAACGGAGATGTCGATACCATGACTTCAGAGACATGTGAGATAGAGCAAGTAGAGATCAGGGAGACTATGAAGGGGACCAAAGAGGTCTGATAGGGAAGGAGAGTATGAGCCTGGAAAGATGAACTGGTGGGGACAGAAGAGTCCTGCGATGGAACAAAAGATAATGGAGGCTGGAAGGTGACTGGGGAAGAAGTCTGGGGAAAAACAGGAGAAGAGGGAACCACTGGAGGGATGGGATGAACTTCCACCTTCATGTGAGAGTTAGAAAGGGGGTGAGAACTAGGCCCCGAGGCTGAAAAGGAAAACTGTTGAGGAATTGTAAGCACTGGAGGAATGCGAAGAGATTTCGGCTTAGGAGACAGATTCAACTTTGCAGGTGATAGGCGCGAAGAAGATGCAGGCATGCAAGGCCTCATAAACTGAGAAACTAGTGGGCGAGAAGAAGTAGAGGTAGGAATAGTAAGGAGGTGGTGGTATCAGAGGGTGAAACTGCAAAAGAATTAGAGACAGGGGTGACCATGGAATACACGGCACAGGAGGAGCTGGTAGGCGGGGGAAGGGACTGCCAAGGTTGGAGGTCTCCTAGCTACTCAAGAATAAGGAACACGGGGAAGATTTCCCTGAAGGTGGAGCCGAGAGACAGCCATAGCATAAGGCCTTCGCTCTCCTTAAGGCAACGGATTTCAAGTTCATTAAGATAGACCTGACATCGGCGGGAAAAAGGGTGAGTTTCATTGCAATTAAGACAAGTGGGGGGAAGACTGCAAGATGTGTCGGCATTATTTGCAGCACCTAAGACTGGGCACTCTGCCGCAGACCTGCAGTATTTAGCTGAATGTCCAAAGCACCAACAATTTTGACACTGTTGGGGTGTAGGGACCACTTTATGGACCTCAAGGCGATGTCCCACATATAAACAGAGGACGGGAGTTCACGACAGTCAAAGGTTAAGCGGGTGATGTTACTGGGAAAGTGCGTCCATCCACGAGCGGGCAGGACATATGTATCCACTTTGAGAATTAGAAGATCCTGAAAGGCTAATTGCTCTAAAATATCGTCACTGCAAGACAGAAAATCACACTGTACAATGGTATGCAGTAAAACCACCGTACCATTGCAAGAACTGAGAGTAGCATGCTTGTGAACTGTGATTGGGATGTTATCAATGGAAGTAAGATGGGAAAGATCATGAGCTTGGTTTGCGGTTCTGAATAGTAACGATGCTTGCACCACTCTGAAGAGCGTGAAAGGATATATTTAAGCCAACGTGTCATAAAAGAGCTTTACTGATACTGTGGTCTGAAAGATAATCGGTTGGAGACGTCGGTTGCAAGGAAAAGAATTTGGTCCACTGTGTATTTCTAAACATGGTGCATAAAGGAAGTGGGTGTCATGTAGGTCGTTTCTGGGTGGAATGAGTAGAAATCGAAGGACTGTTGTCAGCAAAGGGTCTGGAACATTTAGGCATAGGACCGCAGGTGGCTTGACCTGAGGCAGGTGGGCGATCCGAAAACCATCGCACCGTATGTGGGGAAGACAGATGCATAGTTAAAGATGTGCAAGGGGCAGAGGCACTACAAGAAACTCAGCACCTGGAGTAGGTGACGAAGCGTCACCAGCAGAAGGTACAAGAGGTATGGGAAAAGTTTGGAGAATGGTCCAATAATGAAGCTGGGTCAGAACAGGATGTGGTAACAAAAAGGGTGCAGGGAGGAGGAAGGGGGTCATGGAACGAAGACTCCATGATGGTGGCACTTCTTTCTTATTATTATTTTAAGAAAAAAAAAGAAAGAAAAAAAGGGACAGTGGAGGGACAGTTACTAGAAGGCATGGAAGGAATGTAAGTTCCTCCCTTCATCCAAGAGGACCTCGAAACCGCCAGCAGCACGGATGCAGCATGGAACCCATGCCATACCCTACCCTTCACACCAGTAAACCAGTGCTGAGTGGACAAAAGAGAGGGCAGTCGGACACCCACCACAAAGCATACCTCCCTCGGCTGCCACCTCCCAGAACCGACAGGAAGCCTCTGGAGATACACCCATCACCTGCAGGACACCCTGCCCTACCTCCTGGAAATTCGGGAAGGAAGGAGGGCACCTCCAGATGAACCAGATTCCATGGCAAACTACACTACTCCTGAGGGACCCAACAGAGTGTGTAGACAGCCTTGCTGTCTGCATAGACAGCCATGCTGTCTGCCAGCTGAGTTCATATTTCGTGCCATGCTAGTTTCCATAGTTTCCGCCAGAGGGCAAGCCTGGTAGGCGTACCCACGTCAACCAGACCCACCTTGGCCCTCTCTCACTTGGTGCCCAGACATCACTCAGACAACAAGGCCTAACTTCTCTCTCCCTCACAAGGCATGGCCCACCGGGGCCATGGCCACTAACACAGCCTGTGTACCTCGCACTTTATACAAATAAAGTAGAAGCCTCCGAAGCCTTATCATTGCATTCCCGCTACCAAGAAGATGCCAAATCAACTTTCGATAAGTGGTGGAAGCGGTGGTCGCAGCTGATGTTGCCCGAGAGGGAAGGAAGAGGAATGAAGTTTGTCTTCACTTCATCAGCCTACACAAGAAGCATCCGTCTCTCAACGAGTTATCCTGATGTTGTGTCTGCAAATCTCAGCATCCAGACACAGATACAAGCAGGATCCAGGCCAAAATTTGTCTAATTCTCCGAGAAATGGCGTCACTGACTCTACACACAGCATCCCATGCTGTTTCTCAGTCATGTGCTCAGCCAGCATGTTCTGCTGTTGTTGTTCAGCTCAGCACTGCTATTTCAGCACTTCAGAGGTGATTTTGTGGTGATTTCCCAGTGTGAGCGTGTCTCCTCGTGTGGTGTATGGGTGAGGGAGGTAGGTGCGCAGCCCTGTCTCTTACCATACAAGGTCGCCCTAGTGTACACCACACACTCCACTCACTGCTCTCACTCTGTGCCGTGTTTCCTGTGAATTTCCTTGTGAATTCTTGCCAGAGTGTCAAGGCCACTCAAAGCCACGTGTGACCAAGCCACGTGGATCTGCAAGCAAAGTGGGTTATGCCAGATCCCAAGCTACACTGTGGTCTGCTGCCGCATCAACCCATGACATCACGATGCTGCTGATGTCACGATGCTGCCGATTCCACGACGTCACTCCACTGACGTCACTCACGATGTCACCCCAAGACATCTGTCATGACGTCACTCCACTGACGTCACTCGCGATGTCACCCCATGACATCCGTCAAGATGTCACTCCACTGACGACACTCGCGATGTCACCCCATGACATCCGTCACGACGTCACTCCACTGACATCACTCGCGATGTCACCCCATGACATCCATCACGATGTCACTCCAGGACGTCACCTCGCGATGTCACCCACGATGTCTGCTGACGTCACTCGCGATGTCACACCTGACATCACCCATATGATGTCCCGAGTGCTGTAGTTTCACAGTGTGCATTTTATTTTCATTATTTTCGAGAAGTTTGAGAGAAGATATATGTCGTGTGTTCATTAATTCCTCTCAGTCAGTGTTCTCACATGTTCATGTATTGCTTAGTGACGATTTTCATACAGAAAAGTGTCATTTGCTAGTAAGCCATGTGCAGTATGTGTGCAGTTTCTCGTGTATCCTTTGTAGCATCTGTGTGTTACTTTGTCACCCGGTGTGTGACCCTGTGCCCCGCGCGCTTAACAGCTGACATTTGTCAGCCCAGCATCAGTTACGAGCGTCCAAGTGCCTTGTACAGAAAGCTCTTATCGTTCGCCGCTGGTAGATGCCTCTGCTGAATCTTACCCACGACGATTCTCCCATCGAGACCGTTCCACTTCACCTCCTAGACCGTCAGTCCAGTTATTGCAGATGACCAGTCTGGGGATGCTTACACTGCCCTCTGCTGTAACTTCTACTGTCGAGAGATGACACTCGTCAAGCCGCATTTAAGCCTGTTGGCAGGTGACTGTCAGCCTCGTGTCACAGCTTCAGTGAGCAGTCTGCACAAAGTTGATGTCACTAACTGCTAGCCCACTCACTGCAGTAAGGTGTATGCTGTTACGACCTCCAGATGTTTCGCCGAGTCGTCCCTGTCACGACTCACTCCACACTCGCCAGCAGCAACAGCTCCAGCGACAGTACCAGTCGAGGAATGTCCTCCTGAGTTGCTTGCCTGAAGAAGTCCTGCCCAGTTGCGACTACTGATGATGCCTCACTCGAGGGCACCAGCAGGTTGTGCCCCAGGTTGAGTGAACCCTGCAGCGACTATTACAATGTCTGCTTCACCTCCCAGAGGAGACTGTACCCTGTTACATCACAGCTCAGCTGCAGCGTGTGTCCCGTGTTGCAGTATGTGTCCAGACGCAGGAAGGCGTGCAGTGCTGCATCGACGCTCACTGCCTTAGACCACGAAGCACACCTTTTTTTTCTTCCCTCTCTGGAGGAAGTTTTTTTTTCTATGTCCATATGTTTATGTATATATGTATTTTTCTTTCATGTTCTGTGAACTGTTCTTGTGAGAGAGAGACCTGAGTTTGTTTACTGCCAGACATGGTCATGGTCGACCATGGGTGCGTTGCCGAGCGATGTAGACAGCCTTGCTGTCTGCATAGACAGCCATGCTGTCTGCCAGCTGAGTTCATATTTCATGCCATGCTAGTTTCCATAGTTTCCGCCAGAGGGCAAGCCTGGAAGGCGTACCCACGTCAACCAGACCCGCCTTGGCCCTCTCTCACTTGGTCCCCAGACATCACTCAGACAACAAGGCCTAACTCCTCTCTCCCTCGCAAGGCATGGCCCACCGGGGCCATGGCCACTAACACAGCCTGTGTACCTCGCACTTTATACAAATAAAGTAGAAGCCTCCGAAGCCTTATCATTGCATTCCGGCTACCAAGAAGACACAATAACAATAATCATGTAAACAAGTGGGATGAACCCCAGCACTCTTCCCCCTACCTAGAAACCGTAATGCCAGAGGGAAGGACCCCAGAGGCTACAAACGGGATGAGAAAAAAGGGAGGGTTGAGAGGGGGGGGGGAGGAAAGGGAAAAAGGGGGGATGGGGAGGATGGGATAGGGAAGGGGGATTGGGTGGTAATTAAGTTCGGTCTGAGGAAGGAGACCAAAAGGTCTAATTCTTCAGGCTAAGAGCCTCTTCACCACGCCAAGGAGCCCCCCTTGAAGAGGTGACTTCTCAACAGCTTTTCTTCATGTGTATGGGGAGGGTTACCACCTAACACTTACCTGCCTTCTAGATGAAACCGGATAAGTTTAAGTTAATTCCTGATCAGCCGGAATGTGTCGTCTGCTCTGTGTTGATCTGGGTCCCACTGGCACTAACAGCCTGGTTGATCTTTGTTCAAACATTCAACAATGTTGTATCCTAATTAGGATTATAAAAAACCAAGCGCTAAACCCACTAGGGTCATGCAGCGTTGTCTCCTAATTAGGAGAAGGTTGAGATTGCTGTTGAAGTGTAGTAGTTATCATCTTGACGATTGTATATATACAATAATGTGAAGTTTCTTTTTTCCCTTAACTCAGGTTAAACACTAACAAGCAGACTTGCGTTGTAGGACCCCTCTAGCCTCTAGTATCTAGCATCTAGAATCTACCATCTACCATCTACCATCTAGCTGTTTCTGGTTTTGTAACAGTTTGTCAGAATATGATCATGTACAGTTATCCTTTAACTTGAGTGAAATAATAAACCAACGAAATAAAATTTGAGATCTTTAATAAAGTTGTCTAGGTGGACAGTATGAAAGTAAATAAGTTTGATATAATTTAGGAGATAAGCTCCTACACTTCTCTTGTAGTTCAATGTTAAATTGTACATATAGTAGTATAATACTGAATGCACATTTCATAACAGTACGACTCCCAATACGTTGATATCAAGTATAAGAATAATACTAGTGTATACAAGTGTGTGTGTGTAAGTGCTCAAAATGCTCGTTATGTCTCAGTAAGACTCGACTCGAATTTTTTTTATTAGAAAAGCATTACAATACTGATATACAATATAATAAACACAATTCTTGTCAAGAACAAGATAATGGCTGAAGACACACACTGGTAATTAACTTATCTAATCAAAACAATGAGTAAACTGATACTACCTTCAATGAAACCTATGAAACCACATCCGCCCGCACAAAAATAACACAATACATGTACCGCATGAGTTAAAGTAGGTCCACACGTATGTCCAAGTACTAGTTAAACTTCAGACTACAAGAACAGACATTTCAATGGTACTGAAACACAACTACCGAGTCCCTGTCCGGACTCTGACAGAAGTAACCCTCACAACAATAACATATATTTAAACTCCTAACAGCCACGCTAAAACTATCAGTCACACACACAGACACACCATTTCACAGAATATGTTGAAGATCTGTACAACTTTTCACACTAATGACACTTTAGACAACACATACACGGGACATAAAGAACACAGAGTACAATATACCTGAACAAATATAGTAACCCACCATACAAGCCCTTCAAAGGGGTATTTATATAATGACACTGTGGAGACGGCAATCGACTTAGTACCCGGACACAATTGTATCATATCCTCCAATACCCCCTCCCTACCTAATCACAACCACTCACACTATTCTCTCACAAAATGCACACACAAATTACACACGACAGGCCAGTCCTTGTACGTCTTGACATCGTACAAATGCCATAAATCTGCCACATGGAAGTTATGGTATGTATACGGGAAACTGCTCTTCCAACGATTCCCAAACAACAGACGATTCCTACACTTTGTGCAAAACATTAATACGTAAACTCAAATTCGCTCAATTGATCCCACTGTCCTGAGTACCCATGACATATGAATAAAATCCGAAACTAACACTCCCAGAGCCCGTGCGACCTCATCCGGCACCCCCCACGTCTAGACTAAGGACACGTAAAGTCGACAACCCCCTCCCCCACCCACCTAATAATTCTACCAAACCAACATCGCACGGCCTCTAAACGTTCACAAAAATAAATTGCATGAAACACTGTTTCTTCATACCCACAATCTTCACAAAATGGCAAATCACGTAACTGCGGCGTACACAGAACCGAACCCGACGGCAAGATGTTATGAAAGAATTTATACATTGTATCATGGACTATGGGTCGCAAAGGAATATCCACCAGCCGGTTCCAAATCTCCGCCCAAGCATACAACAGAAACTGACCACAGACCAGTGGCACGTCATCTTCTACAGTCGCCTGAACTAACATACGTAACTTACACGCTCTCGGGTTGGAAACTACAGTAAGTACACGCAATATATCTACACATCTATGACGATCACGCCCTGTGGCACACTCGTTCAGGTATTGGTATGTCTCACTAACTGGATGGCTGGCCACATGCAGGTATTGCACATATGTATGCTTAACAAAGAGGGCTAAACTGGAACCATGAAAATCTAATAACCCCAAACTTCCTTTGCGAATACTTAAACTAAGCACACTGCGACGTAACCAACAACAACGACTTCCCTAGATAAACCGAAAGACACGAAGTAACAAACGTGTCTCATCTCTCGGGCACAACAGAAAAACACGCACGACGTGCCATACCTTAGCATATAGGATGGAATTAGTAACCAAAACCCGCTGATGAAGTGTTAACCCATGTAACCTCAGCATTCCTACAAGTCAGATAACACTATCAACCACCATCTGAGAGTTGAGAACACGCCCTTAATTTTTACTAGACGCATGAATTATCCCACATATTTTTAAAAAATCACGCACAGCCCAGGGGCTCTCCACGGACAGAGAACCCCGTTGCCACGACCCTTATTACATGACATACCCATAGCTTCACTAAAAATGTTCAAAAGACGATCAACGGTAGACAAACTACCGACATCGGAGATCATGAATGTCGTATCATCTACATAGCCAACGATATGAATGGTCCTACCACACTGCCCAGTACATGGATGCTGCCCACACCCATTTACCATAACCCTATATAATGGATCTTGATATAGGGCAAACAGAATGGACGATAACGGACACCCCTGGCGGAACCCATGCTGCAAAGACACAAACTTACCCAGCATCCCATTCACCTGGACACGTAAACACACGTCATCGTATAATGACATTACCCATCTGACAACTGGACGTGCAAAACCCTGCAGCTCCAGTATCGTTTTCAACACGAGATGATCTGCGTTATCGAATGCGGCCTTCCAGTCTATAGCCAAAATCCCTCCCCCCTCCACCTCCCCTAGTCCACTTTGATGATCACGAACAAAATCACAAATTACTTTTTGTCCCAAAGACATGGATCGCCCTGGAATCCCAGCCTGACTCTGATGTAAAACCTTCTCTAAGAGAGGTTTAATGCGATTACACAAATTTTTTGCATATAATTTATAATCAGTATTTAACAGGGTAATCGCCCTGTAATCATGGATATCGGTACTTTCGGTTTTCTTTGGGACAAGGACTACTATTCTTTCCCGTTGAGACCTGCTTAATCTACCCTTATTTTTCATGCTATTTAATAACCGAATTAAAAACCCATGAACCTCTCCCCAGAATTCCAAATAAAATTCACATGGTAATCCGTCCGACCCCGGCGATTTTCCCGTTTTCATATCCTGAAGGGTAGATCGTATCTCATCAGCTCCAATAGGCCCAATAGCACACAGTTGTTCATTCGTTGTAAACCGGCAAGATATCCATGACTGAACAACGTCCATGGCAACCGAACGTTCTCGACAACCACTAAAACTTATTTCGGTACACAATATCAGCGTAAAGACTCATACAATCGGTATTCGTTATTGTTGTACCCGTCGGGAAGAACTCAACTCCATATCGTACCGTAAAACTCATGATATTTAAAGCCCGGCGGCGTAGATGTTGTTCACGTAAGACATATGCCGATGGCCGATCACCCCAAGGTACTTCATCAATACCAGCCGCAATGCGCGCCCCGTGGAACAACTGATTTTGCAGATCCGATATTTCCTCTTTCAGTCTGGCAATGGTATCCACTGGATATTCTGCACGTGGCTCGTAACATGCATGCAATTGTTGTCGTAAATAATGTAACTTCCCATAACGTAACTCTCTCGCCTCTTTACTCACCGCCCGAAAAAAATTTAATACCAGGTTTACCTCTTAAGTCCCACCACTCTAGAATATCTACAACGCCTACACCTTCGTTCCATAGATGAGACCACATCTGACCAAATAATACATGGACATCTTCCTCTTTTAAAATACTAACATTCAATTTCCAAAACTGAGATGCTATTTGCGGTAACCCAGTCCAAGAGAGACGTACCAACACCGCACGATGATCAGTAAAATGTTCATCACAATTCCGGGCACTCCGTATATCAATTGCACGGGCAACATAAATCCTATCAATTCGCGCAGCATAGGCCTGTCTTACAAAAGTGAAATCTACCCCACTAACTACATCACCTACCACATCGTGCAAACCAACTCCCTGCAAAATATCACCCAAAAGCTGGGAATAAAAGCCACTATCCCATGGTTCTATATCCCGTCGTCGCGTCACACAATTCCAGTCACCACCCACAACAGCCACCACGGGTAGTGACCGGAAATGATACACAAGAGTATCCTGAAAAAAACTGATTTTTCATACTCGCTTCACTCGCCTCAGGCCCATACACACTAATAAATCCCATGCTTGTCGTTCCCCACCACCCGTCAACACGCACCAACCTACAATCAGACGCAATTTCCCATTGGTGTAACCGAAAAGACTGCCCTCTCGAATTAATACTGCCACTCCACCTTTCAATCGTGGACTATTCACACCATAAACATCATACCCTCGTATCCTCAATTCGCTAACATCCCGATAATTGTATTCTTGAATAAACACGACATCAAGCCTATAGTGACTTAAACACTGTTCAAAGGCATCCTTTCGATGAGGTGCCCATAACCCATTAACATTAATGGTTAAACACTGGAAGATTGCTGGCGTATATCACACGTAGTCACTCGCAACACATACTCTGGTCTACAATACCATCACCACCCAGAACAGCATCAGGCGAGAAACTCTCCACCTATTCAAACTCTACACTGCCATGAGCCGCAATCGCGGCCCACGACTTTTTTCCAGGACGTTGACCTGGAGTCAGTTCATCATCACTGCTTGAGTTGCCCGCCGCCCGCTTCCGGGAAATCCCGTCGACTACAGCGCGGGCAGGTGAGGTCTCATGCCCGCGCACTTCCACACTAGTAACTATCACAGTGGGTTTGTCAGGATTTACAATCGTTGAAAAGGGGGCTTGCAACGCAATCATCAGATGCAACTGGGGTGGATGGTGGTGCTGGACACTCCTCTATTTCACTATCTAGTTCCGGAAAGGATACCGGGAGGCCTAGCTCAACGTCATCTCTCAAGACAGTAGTATTTGACAACGCCACCGCAACGACATCAACCGTCCTTGCCGTACAGGGCAATGTCACACACGGTAAGACAAGTGAAATATCAGACACTTCGCAGGAAGGCATTGGAGACGTTGTCGCCGTATAGGCACTCTCAACAACGACGGCCTCTGGAACACGCGTAGGAGATTCGGACGGCACACTTCTGTCACTCTGTTGGCGAGGACGCTGACGATCACATTGATATGCCATATGCCCATACGCATCACATAAACGACACGTCTTCCTTTGCCCCAGGTAATACACATACACTTGTGTATGAAATACTTCAAGCACAAAAGATGGAATGGGTATTTTGATGGACATTTTCACCGAAAAGGACCCATCCGGTTTACCTTCAAAAGGTCCAGTGCCCCACACACCAGCGGAAGTCTGGTATATTGTCCCAAATTTGTCGAAAGCTTTACGGATAGTATATCCATCAACTTCAAAAGGGACATTTCAAAGTTTTATCCACGTATAAGTACGAGATACATCTTGTAAACACACTGCTACATTGGGAGTCACTTGACACCGTTGATCTTGATACCGTTGAACGATCTCTTCATACACTGTAGAAGACATGAACTTAACAAACACCTGGGATGCACCGTTCACAGACACGCCATAGATGTCATGGTTAGTGATCTTATATGTTTCTCGCAGAATTTGTAGGAGAAGAACGTCAACATTGTGTTCCAATAAAGATCCCTGTAGTAGTTCAACACAAATGGTATGAACCCGTCGCCGGTTACCCTCCATCTTGTTAGGTAAAGACGGTTTTCGCCACCAGAGAGCTAGGTGCGGTGCAGACAACCACACACTGCGACACCTTGGAGGCAACTGACTTGAATTAGACTTGAACAGTGACTGACAAGTCCACAAATCTATCTTCTCGACCATAAAGGCAATCAAACAGTTGGGTTGAACAATATGACGAACCATTCGCCAAACAGCAATATGTACCAAGCAGCAGCACAGCGTCAGGAACCAGGAGACAAAATAACGACCCTAATTGGGAACCATCAGCAGATCCTCCACAAAACTTCCTTAATACTGAATCTAAGTTCAGCATAACCAAATCCCGCAGATGCCACACAGTAGGTGTGAAGCTTTAACTTGGGACCAGGGATGAATCGAGTGTCTCTGCGACACAACCTCAGCAAAACATCAAAAATCACCAAGTCTGAACAATGATCTGTGAACAGAGTTACAAGAAGTATGTTTTGGCTCTCCCACGAAATCATATTCTACCAAAATCAGTCTAAATCATGAACAAACAGCTAGAGAGACAAGAGAGCTACTAGGGAGATGCTTCTAGGATAAGAAGCAGATATAGAGATAGGTGCTTCTCAAACGAGAACCAGCTATAGAGAGAGGGTGAAGCATGGACTACAGCCCCCCACATCAGGTGAGATCACATGACTAGCCAGTGCTTACTCCAGCGATGCCACCTCACCCAAAACTGTCCAACAAGTGGGCAGGTATTTAGCAAGGCAGTTTGCGATAGTTGACAGCCAGTCACAACTCTCCGACAGCGAGCACAGTAAAGTGTAAATGTAACATCCTACCTACATATGTTGCTAATATAATAAGTCAAATAATTATATAAAGCAAGACATTTTCATTTTAGCTATTAATGAAAATATCAGCAATATAAAATTATATGAAAGATAATTTATACATATAATATACATTGGGTCTCATTCAGAGGGCGCAACAACGGTTCATATACCATGGGTCCATTTTAAATATGTCGCGCTGAATAGGGAAAACTTGTCAATTAGCAAGAACTCATTTAAAATTAAGTCCTTTCTAAAATTTTATCTTATATGTTTAAAGAACCTAAGAAAATTTACCTAACTTTATTATAGCAAGCGCAATTTAATTTAGCCTAATCCAACTAAATATATTTTAGATAAGTTTACAATAATTTAATAATAAACAAACACAATGAAATATATTTTTTCGTTAGGTTCAGAATGATTGTTGCCGAATTATTCCATACACAAATTTTCGCTTGCCTTATTCGGCAAGAAGAGCGTTGCTATTTAAGCCAAAATCGCAAGTTTTACTAATTCGGAACGACACATATACCATGGGTTCATGGTGTATATACCACTGGTTCACTGTGTACATTCCACTGGTTCACAGTGCATATACCACGGGTCCATGCTGTATGTACCACCGCTGTATGTACCACGGGTTCACGGTGTATATTCCACGGGTCCATGGTGTATATACCACGGGTTCACGCTGTATGTGCCACGGGTTCACGGTGTATATTCCACGGGTCCATGGTGTATATACCACGGGTCCATGCTGTATATACCACGGGTCCATGCTGTATGTACCACGGGTTCACGGTCTATATACCACGGGTCCATGGTGTATATACCACGGGTCCATGCTCTATATACCACGGATTCACGGTGTATATACCACGGATTCACGGTGTATATTCCACGGGTCCATGGTGTATATACCACGGGTCCACGCTGTATATACCAGGGTTCACTGTGTATATACCACTGGTTCACTGTGTACATTCCACTGGTTCCCAGTGCATATACCACGGGTCCATGCTGTATGTACCACGGGTTCACGGTGTATATTCCACGGGTCCATGGTGTATATACCACGGGTCCACGCTGTATATACCACGGGTCCATGGTGTATATACCACGGGTCCATGGTGTATATACCAAGGGTCCACGGAGTATATACCACGGGTCCACGGTGTATATACCAAGGGTCCACGGTGTATATACCAAGAGTCCACGGTGTACATACCACGGGTCCATGGTGTATATACCACGGGTCCATGGTGTATATACCACGGGTCCATGGTGTATATACCACTGGTTCACTGTGTACATTCCACTGGTTCACAGTGCATATACCACGGGTCCATGCTGTATGTACCACGGGTTCACGGTCTATATACCACGGGTCCATGGTGCATATACCACGGGTCCATGCTGTATATACCACGGGTCCACGGTGTATATACCATGGGTTCACGGTGTATATTCCACGGGTCCATGGTGTATATACCACGGGTCCACGCTGTATATACCACGGATTCACGGTGTATATACCACGGGTTCACGTGTATATTCCACGGGGTCCACAGTGATATACCACGGGTCCATGTGTATTACCACGGGTCCACGGTGTATATACCACGGGTCCATGGTGTATATACCACGGGTCCACGTGTATATACCACGGGTCCACGGTGTATATACCACGGGTCCACGGGTATATCCACGGGTCCATGGTGTATATACCACGGGTCCAAGGTGTATATACCACGGGTTCACGGTGTATATAAGACGGGTTCACGGTGTATATTCCACGGGTCCATGGTGTATATACCACGGGTCCATGGTGTATATACCAAGGGTCCACGGAGTATATACCACGGGTCCACGGTGTATATACCACGGGTCCACGGTGTATATACCAAGAGTCCACGGTGTATATACCACGGGTCCAGGTGTATATACCACGGGTCCAGGTATATACCAGGTCAGGTATATACCACGGGTCCACGGTGTATATACCACGGGTCCACGGATGTATATACCACGGGTCCACGGTGTATATACCACGGGTCCACGGAGTATATACCACGGGTCCACGGTGTATATACCACGGGTCCACGGAGTATATACCACGGGTCCACGGTGTATATACCACGGGTCCACGGTGTATATACCACGGGTCCACGGTGTATATACCACGGGTCCACGGAGTATATACCACGGGTCCACGGTGTATATACCACGGTCCACGGGTATATACCACGGGTCCACGGGTATATACACGGTCCACGGAGTATATACCACGGGTCCACGGTGTATATACCACGGGTCCACGGTTTATATACACGGGTCCACGGTGTATATCTACGGGTCCACGGGTATATACCACGGGTCCACGGTGTATATACCACGGGTCCACGGTGTATATACCACGGGTCCACGGTGTATATACAACGGGTCCACGGTTTATATATCACGGGTCCACGGTGTATATACCACGGGTCCACGGAGTATATACCACGGGTCCACGGTGTATATACCACGGGTCCACGGTGTATATACACGGGTCCACGGTGTATATACCAAGGGTCCACGGTGTATATAAGCTGCTTGCTCTGAACTGGTAGGAGTCATGTAGGGACAGGTGAGGCATTCTGGTTCGATACCAGGAAGAGGAGGACGAGCCCAGTTCCTTGGATCAAGAGTCCTCACCAGCATCAATGCATCGAGAGAAAAGTGAGGTTAAAGCCTATCGGCTACACAAGAGATCTTGATGGCCCCTTGTGTAGTCGATAGGCTACACAAGGTATATTCTCAGTGTCCATACACTGAGACATACACACTACACCTCTTGTATATATCCTTGACACTCAAATATTCAAAGGTAAACAAATGGTATATATAATAAACTTGACTAGATAATCTAACCAAGTATGTCTGATGTCTTGGTAATATTTGACACAATTTTCACGGTGTTATTATTTTTTTTAAATTTAATTGTCGTTATTAAGCATAACTTCCGTATTCAAATTGGTAATTAATCGTGAGGGTAGTCCTTTTGTTTTGGGGTCATGGGAAGAAGGGGGAGGGGGTAGAGTGGTTAGGGTGGATGGTAGATGGGGAGTGGTTAATGTTAGTTTTATTGGGGTTTATATGCCGGCGGTTCCTACTTTGCGTGTGAAGGATAATTTTGTGAGGGAAGAGTTAATTTATGCTTTCAAGGGTTTGCCTCAAGTAGCTATCATAGGGGAGATTGGAATTGTATTATTAGACTCAAGGATGTGGAACCGAGGGTTCGGGGCAAGTTGTGAGGATCTTGAGGGAGGTTTGTGTGCAGTGGGGTGGTGGACGTAGTGGAGGGAATACCGGTGGAGACACGTTTAGTAGGAATGCAGCCCGTTTAGATAGGATATTGTGTCAAGTATGGCGTGGAAAAGGAATCAGATTTGGTTCGACCACAAGGTGTTTTGACACAATTAGGGTGGGAGGGGGAGTGCAGGTGTTTCAAAGTTATTGGAAGCTCAATGTAGGGATGTTGAAGAGGCTGACGTGGCAGGTGGATTTTGAGGGGTGGTGGAAGGTTTTGTGGGGGGGGGGTCGGGGTATTGTTGGGGTTTCAAAGTGGTGGAATGAATGTGGGAAACTTGCCATTAAGGAATTTTTTGAAAAGGTGGGTAGGGAAGATGCGCGATATAGATTTGGGTATCAACGGTATTTACAGGGGTTATTGAGGTGGAGGGGGGGGTAGGGAGTGGCGAGAGTTTGGAGGGTATTAGGGTAGCTTTAAGGGATATTCAGAATGATCGGTTTCAAGCGTTAAGAGTCAGGAGTGGCATGGAGGAAGTGTTGTGGGGTGATAGGGCATCGGCGGTGGTTCTGAGGCAATTTCGTAGGAGGAGAGAAGGTATGGCAATAGGGTCGTTGGAAGTTGAGGACAGTTTGGGGGGTATGAGAAGGGTAGGGTTTTAAGTACGACTGTAGCGATGAGTGGGTATGCGGAATTGTGGTATGAGAAAAAATTTATGAGGGAGGCGGGGGATGCTTGTATAGGGGAGGAAGTGTTAAGTAGCATAGAGGAGAGAGTGAGTGGTGAGGAGATGAGGGAGATAGGTGGGGTAATTACTGAGGAGGAGGTTTGGGAGGCGGTAAAAGGACTACGTATGGGGAAGACGCCAGGGATTGATGGCTTGCCTGGTGAGGTGTATGTAATGTATTGGGATGTGTTGAGAGAGGTCTTGGTAAAGGTTTTTAATGAAATGAGGGAGGGGGAGGTGCTTGCAGAGTCAGTTAGAACCGGGGTGGTGGTATTGGTCCCTAAACGTGAGGGACCTAAGGGTCTTAAGGATTATAGAGTAATTGCTTTGATGTGCACAGATTATAAAATTTTCGCAAAGATTTTGGCAAATAGGCTTAAGAGGGGTTTGAAGGGTTGGTTGCATGAGGGGCAATTTGGGATCCCAGGGAGGAGTATGAGAATGGGACATAGGAGGATTAAGGGTTTTATGGAAGATTGTGGTGAAGGAGGTGTGTTAGGTTTGGATTGGGCTATGGCTTATGATAGGGTGCATAGGGGAGCATTGTTGGAGATTATGAGGAGACAGGGTTTTGGTGAGGAAATAGTGGGTTGGGTTCGACTTTTATATGCTGAGGCCTTGCTTAAGGTACAAATTAATGGCAGGATTAGTTGGGCAGTAGGTATGGGTAGAGGTATTTGTCAGGGGTGTTTTTTATCTCAGATCCTTTTTGCGTTTTTGCAGGACCCTTTTTTCGGTTGGTTGAGAAAGGGGAGCAAGGGAGGGGGAGGGTGGGGGTGCAGGGCTGAAATAATAGGTTACTTAGATGATACCACGTTGTTGGTAACATCGAGTGAATGTTTACGATGGATCAGTGATTTGGTGGTGAGGTTTGGTAAGGTGATGGGCATGAGTGTTAATAGGAGTAAATCAGTTTTGTTAGAGGTAGTAAGTTGGATAGGGGGAGCGTTGGGGGTAAGGGAGGGATGGTCTTGCGTTGAGGAGTTGAAAGTTTGTGGTATAGTGTTTTGTGGTAACCTAGTAAGGGCAAGGGAGGTGAATTCTAGGGAGGTGGTAGATAAAGCTTTGGATAGGATGAAGGGTTGGGGGGTGAAGGAGGTAACTTTATTGCAAAGAGTTGTTGTGGTGAATGTATTAGTATACAGTAAGTTATGGTTTAGGGCGGCAGTTTTACCTTTGTTGGAGGGGGATGTTTGTAGGTTGGAAAAGGGAGTTTATAATTTTGTGTGGGGAAGGGGTAGGCACTGGTTAAATAAGGATGTGGTGGAAACTAGAGTTAAATGTGGGGGTTTGGGTTTGGTTCCACTAAGACTGAGGCTGCGCAGTGTTTTTTTGAAGCAGGAATTTTAATTTACTGGGGGACAGGGGGGTAGGCGCATAGGTGGGGTGATGAGGGAGGCGAGGAAGTGGTGGGGAGGAAGAGAGTTGGTGGGATGTGAGGGGGTCCTTCGGTTTCTTATGGTGGTTCGGGATTCGGTAAAGGTATGAGCGAGTAGGTTGGATAGGGTGGGTGTAGGGAAGGTGGTAGTGAGGGGAGAGGAAACTTTCTTTTTGTATGACTGGAAGAGTATTTGGTGGTGGTTTAGGAAGGTTAAGGTTCGACCAAGTGTTCGGGAGGTGGGTTTTAAGTTTTTGCATGGGATTTTGGTAGCGAAGAGTCAGCTTTTTATGATGGGTATGACAAATAATGGGGAGTGTGATAAATGTGGGGAGTGGGAGACGGCGTTTCATGTGGTGTATTTTTGTAGGGACATGGGAAAGGTGCGGGATTGGGTAGGGAGGGTGTTGAATTTGATTGGTGGGAGGGGTGTGTCCGTGTTGCGTGCTTTAAGTTTAGATATGGGTGATTACTCGGAAAGTGTGTGCAGAGCATTGACGTACATTGTTTTGGATTATATTTTCGTGTTTTGGAGTATGAGGGGTTTGGAGGTGAGGGTGGTGGTCAAAGCTTTGGCTGCCCTAATTTTTAGAACGAAATGTAGGAATAGGGAGATTTATGGGGGGAGTTGGGAGAGTTTTTTTCCGTCAGCGTATAGAGTTTTGACAGTGGAGGGGTTGTTGATGTTATTTTAGTGTGGGTGGGGTGTACGGGATGTGTTGGTAGGTGTAGGGAGGGGGGTATAGCTGTTCTTCTTAGGGGAAGGGTTTTGGTTTCCTTCTGTTTTGGCTGTGTTCCTGTGGACATGCATGTGTGTTGTTTGGTGTTATGCAAGGAATCCCGATATGTTTTTAAAAGGTTCTGTTTTAAGCCTTATGTGTTGAGATCTTAGTACGGTGTTTGAGGTAGTATAGGCCTCGTTTTTGGTTTGTTTACTTTACCCTGCACTGGTGAAGTGTTATGAGATGTTTGGTTTGTTGGTTTGTCAAGTGTGAAAGGATGGAATGTGTGGGAAGTGGAAGTTTTATGGTTGGGTTAATATTTTGTAGCAATTAGAGTGAATGATATGTTGTGAGTTGTTTTGAAGCCTTTATGTTTAGGGTTTAATGTACGGCTTTTATGTTGTGTATGACTGCTAGTGATCAGTTGATCCTTTATTTTGTGAGAGCCTATAATGTTTTTTTGGCTTGGGTTGGGTGTGTGGTATGTTGAAACATTTTGTTGTTGGTTAAAGCCAATTTTTTTTTGGGTGTAATAACCAGGTGTGGTGGATGTGTTGTACGTTTTAGGTTTTACTGAGCAGATTTCATCTATTTTTGTGGGTGTTGGAGTTAAACTGTTTAGTTGTAAGTTGATAATGAGAATGTATTGCACTGTCATAAATTAATACACCTTTTGGTGTCTGATGCTCGATTTTGATGTTTGCTATTGTCTAATGTTAGGATGATATTTTGTGTTTGGTTTAGGAGGAGGTGTTGATTCACCGGGAAATCTCCCGGCCCGGGTCTTTACCAGATGGCGACCCGGCTCCGGCTCCCTGGCGTGGGAGTATCAGAGACCGAAGTCTCCCATGGGAGGGGGTACCCCTCAGCGGTGGGACCAACTGGTCCCAGGCCTAGCCATATTCGCCCACAAGCACGAGGCAGGTAGGTAGATAGTTGCTAGGCCACTCTGGTCTGCCACCTTCCCCGCCCCAAGGAGGCTGACGGGAAGGACAGGCTTGCGAGCCGCAGATGGTAGCAAGCTCCAGCCTTGGCACCTACCCTGCCCTAGAAGGGCTGGGCATGGTGATCGACCACACTGTTTGGTTTATGATGTTCTTTAACATTGTTAAAGTAAAGTTAAATTTTGAATGAGTTCATATTTTACTATGTAAATTTGTTTGGTTTTTGTTATATTCGGTTCAGTGTATGTTATAATGTATGTAAGTTTATGTTTAATAAAATATAAAAAAAAATGATCCTAAGGTAGTCGATAGGCTTTAGATAATATTGACCAACCCAACCAAATTTGTCATAGGTGTGGACAACGTTTCGTCCACGTAGTGGATTTGGCTTGGGCAAAACGTTGTAAAGCAAAGGGCCTCATTATAGTGCATTTATGTCTTTATCCATCGTATGGGTATTTTCTCCCCATTGTCAGAGGAGTATAAGAAAAGTTTACAGTTTTTTTAGCTACACTATCGCATGACGCTAAAAAAAACTCTCCCCAACATTCTCTCTCACTTGAGGTAAACATTGAAGTTAGACAGTCTCTTAGAGAGGTAAACTAATATATTTGTTTTTACCACATCGGCCGTCGTCTATATAGCTGACCCAGGAAGAGTGATATAGCTGACCCAGGTAGAGTGATACAGCTGACCCAGGTAGAGTGATATAGCTGACCCAGGTAGAGTGATATAGCTGACCCAGGTAGAGTGATATAGCTGACCCAGGTAGAGTGATATAGCTGACCCAGGTAGAGTGATATAGCTGACCCAGGTAGAGTGATATAGCTGACCCAGGTAGTAGAGTGATACAGCTGACCCAGGTAGAGTGATATAGCTGACCCAGGTAGAGTGATATAGCTGACCCAGGTAGAGTGATATAGCTGACCCAGGTAAGTGATATAGCTGACCCAGGTAGAGTGATATAGCTGACCCAGGTAGAGTGATATAGCTGACCCAGGTAGAGTGATATAGCTGACCCAGGTAGAGTGATATAGCTGACCCAGGTAGAGTGATATAGCTGACCCAGGTAGAGTGATATAGCTGACCCAGGTAAAGTGATATCTGAAGTTATTTCACACACGTACATTTCACATGTGTTAGATTAGATTACCTAATTGGTGTTGGTGCGAAATTAAAAAAAATCAAAGTCCACCAAAATCTGCATTAACCATGGTTAACAGTTTCCCGCGAGGGGGAATTTGGGAAGGAAGGAATGTACTGTCTCTCACACGCTCATTTTTCTTCCAAAAACGTAAATAACATTTATTATAATGATAATTCAGGTTATCCGGATATTACAACTTTTGCTCTGCTCCCAGTGAAGAGGACAAGTGTTTCCTGACGCGGGTCGTGATCATTCAATGACTCGTAATGTATATGAAGGACACAAATTGAGATACAAGCAAGCAGACTGCAGACATGCTCAAATAAAGACACTAGTAGAAGACTATACTTACATACATACATGCTGCTCCAGCACCAAAACCTAGTGCAGAACTGGTCTACAAACAGTCAAGTTGGGATGGCCCCATCACTGAAAAGATGCTTGCCATCATGCTTAGGACTGTAACATCAGACAGGGAGACTGCCCGTCTCCTAGCTGTGAGTGCACATCACTCTGGGGACTTCTTCCAAACAGTTCCCATTTCGGCAATGGGAACACGACTCGACCCTAAGACCCTCCGTATTGCAGTGGCTCTGCGCCTTGCTGCCCCAATTCACACGGAATATACATGTATTTGCGGCGATGCGCAAGCCGACCAATATGGTCTACATGGTCTAAACTGTTCCAAAACCAAGGGCTGGCATGCAAGACACAATGAAGTCAACAACATCATAAAGAGAACTCTTGCTTCAGCTGGATGCCCAGCCGAGAGAGAGCCCCGATCACTAGCAGCCAACAATACCCAAAACCCAGCAAACCGCCCCAACGGGATCACTATCTATCCTTGGAAGAATGGCAAGCTCTTAGCATGGAACTATACATGTGTGTCGACACTGGCTGACACCTACATCCTTCACAGTGTCGGGCGACAGGGAGGAGCTGCTGACCACAGGGAGGAGTACAAGATTGGCAAGTACAGGGGCATAAGAAAACAGTATCAATTTGCCCCAGTAGGATCAGAGACCTTGGGAGCGTGGGGAAAAATTGCAACACGTTTCCTTAAAGAACTGGGTTCCAGACTCATCGACACCACCAGGGACCCAAGGGCAGCCATTTTCATGTTCCAGTGCCTCAGTGTGGCCATCCAGAGGGGAAATGCATTCTGGGCTCGCGTCCGGCTTCGGAAGAGCTGGAGGAGATTCATAATCTTTGATATATTGTACCAATGTATTCATGTTCATGTTCGTGTTTTCTGTCAATATATTCTGTCTATTAATAAAGCATTCATATAATATATATATAGGGGATGGTAGAAGAAGAAAATATTCAAACAGCTCCGGGAAGAACCTCGAGTTTTCCCTGAGGTACGTTTATTGTCTTCTCTGAGGATGAGTTCTAGAGGTGGTACCTCCTATATTATATATATATATATATATATATATATATATATATATATATATATATATATATATATATATATATATATATATATATATATATATATATATATTGATAGCTCTAGGCCTTTCGTGTTGCAATCAACATATTAGGAGCTTGCAAAGTTGCAGAAAAAAGGAGGATGTCCGAGCTAATACGATCCCAGAGGACGTATTCACTGAAGTGAGGGAGGGAGCAGGAAGTGCCTCTAGGCATGCCAGTGTCCATAGCCAGAAGGATGAATATTATAGTATTAGAAAAATCCCATAAGCATTGATATTGTAATAGAAAACGAAAGTAACGTGGCAATAATAAAAATTCGATCATATTCCGCTGTGATATAAGTAATTTTACATACATAAATAATTATATTGTCAGTGATATAGAAGTCACTGGCAACTGTGGAATAACCTTCCTTCGGCGGGTCCATTTAAAGGGTCGAGAAAACGGGAACATTTGAAGGGGAGACTTCTAAAAGTTATACAAAGGAAAATGGGGCTCATTAAAATAAACTCATTTAAAAAGGGAGTCATCTGTAATTACATGATTCTGAGGCAAACTGGTTCAACCTTGAGAAACTGCAGGAAAAAATAGGTCCTGATTTCTCCTTGTGGCAATACATTTAAGACAGTCTAATGCATTCGTATAAGAGCCCAATTTTTGACTGTGTACTATTGCCTCAACTAAAAACGCATCTAATTTGAACAACCCGTCACTGATATTGTATAATGACTGTCTATCATGCTTAATAATTGTCGATTCTACAATATTCCTTTCAAGCCAAGAGGAACAAGGGAAGATGACTCTTGCTTCGCGCCAATTTGCTGCCAATTTACAAGCTCTAATATGGTTGAAAATAGCGTTCAAATCCTGTTCTATACGTATCGAATAATGGTGTTGTGAAATTCTCACTGCTAATGGTTTTCCCCGTTTGTCGCAAATAGGAGACTGCAACCATGGCAACCAATTCTGTAGACACCACCAGCACGCTGTTGGGGTGAATCTTTTAAGGGCATTCGGCAGGATAAATAAATTCTCGTTGCATGGGAGGACCAGCATATATATATATATATATATATATATATATATATATATATATATATATATATATATATATATATATATATATATATATATATGGTACCTCCTTTGATATACCTTTGAAGAGTTTCGAGAGTATCTACTCTCTGAGCCCGGCCATGGGCCAGGATCGCCTGGTGCTTGCCTGGTCAACCAGGCTGTTGCTGCTGGAGGCCCGCTGCCCCACATATCCATCACAGCCTGGTTGATCTGGCACCCGATGAAGATACTTGTCCAGTTTCCTCTTGAAGGCTTCTACACTGGTTCCAGCGATGTTTCGGATATCTTCTGGTAAGATGTTGAATAGTCTGGGACCCTGGATGTTAATACAGTGCTCCCGTATTGTCCCCACCGCACCCCTGCTCCTCACTGGGTTTATTTTACACTTCCTCCCATAACTCTCACTCCAGTATGTTGTTATGGCAGTGTGCAGATTTGGGACCAGGCCCTCAAGTACTTTCCAAGTATATATATATTATCATGTATCTCTCTCTCCTCCGCTCCAATGAGTACATGTTCAAGACTTGAAGGCGTTTTCAATAATTTAGATGTTTCAATGGCTCAATGTGAGCCGTAAACGATCTCTGAATTTGTTCCAGCTCTGATATTTCTCCTGCCCTGAACGGGGCCGTCAACACAGAGCAGTATTCTAAGTGGGGGAGCACTAGCGATTTGAAGAGTGTCACCATCGGCATTATTTCCCTTGTTTTGAAAGTTCTCAATACCCACCCCGTCATCTTCCTGGCTGTTGGGATCTTTGTCTTGTTATGGTCTTTAAAAAACAGATCAGCAGACATAATTATTCCCAAGTCCTTAACGTGTTCCTTTCAGTTAACGATATATTTTTGTTCGGCGGGCTCGGGAAGATGAGGCGGCACATCTGGTCTACTTGGCTGTCAAAGATTTAGAGACCTTACTCCCAGTCATTGCACGGCACCCGCCCCCCTTCCCCGCTGACGTTGCTGTGAAGGCCTGCTGGGGGCCTCCGTTGCACCCTGCACCAACCACCATTGGAGCGACTACCTTTTGGGACGTCGTTTGTCCATAAATTCGGAGAGGACCCCTCTTCCCACCAAAGGAATACCACACATGTACCTTTAACGTCGATACATGACACTTCCCTACATGGGAGCCGATGCCGGGTCACCAAATTGGAAGAGACACGGGCCGGGATCCATACCGGCAAATCACATAGAATAGAATAGAAGAGAATTTTTTGTTCCACAATGCTGTTCAAGTGCCATTACCAAACGAATTTATCCCCATAAGGAATAATGTAAAATAGACTAGTCCTTTTAGACCCCCAAAAATACACTTACAAAAGCATTTAAAAAAATAAACTTACGTAAAAGGGCGAGTTTGGGGACCATCGTTAACCGAGGTATATATATATATATATATATATATATATATATATATATCATTAACAGAATTGTGGCTAGCCAGGATTCGGTCCTGCGTCACCATGCCCAGCCCTGTGAGAACAGGACAATGTTCTCGCATCAGGGAAAACACACCCAGTTCTAGTGGGCGTCTGGTGTTTGAGAATTGTTGTTCCAGTGGACAGTGATGCGTACATTGTCCTGTTCTCACAGGGCTGGGCATGATGACGTAGGATCGAATCTTGGTTAACCACAGTTCTGTTAATGATTCAAAATCACTTGTTTCGTGAATTCATTAATTATTTAATAAATGTATGGAAGAGGATAAGGTACCTAGGGACTGGCAGAGAGCATGTATTGTTCCTTTGTATAAAGGCAAAGGGGACAAAAGAGAGTGCAAAAATTATAGGGGAATAAGTCTGTTGAGTATACCAGGTAAAGTGTATGATAGAGTTATTATTGAAAGAATTAGGAGTAAGCTGGAGAGCATGATAGCAGATGAACAAGGGGGCTTTAGGAAAGGTAGGGGGTGTGTAGACCAAGTGTTTACAGTGAAACAAATAGGCGAACAGTATTTAGATAAGGGTAAAGAGGTTTTTGTGGCATTTATGGATTTGGAAAAAGCGTATGATAGGGTGGATAGGGGGGGCAATGTGGCAGATGTTGCAGGTGTATGGAATATGCAAAATGGAACTCTGTGAACCAATATCTAACATTTTTAATTTATCTCTTCAAACAGGTGTAGTGTCTGATATGTGGAAGATGGCTAATGTAATTCCTATTTTTAAAGCAGGGGACAAGTCACTACCGTCAAACTACCGCCCAATAAGCCTGACCTCAATTGTAGGCAAATTACTAGAGTCAATTATAGCTGATATTATTAGAAGCCATCTAGATAACCATAATTTGATTAATGATACCCAGCATGGATTCACGAGGGGCCGTTCCTGCCTATCTAATTTATTAACCTTCTTCAGTAAAGCTTTTGAGGCTGTTGATCACGATAAAGAATTCGATATTGTTTATTTAGACTTTAGTAAGGCTTTGATAGAGTACCGCACCAGAGACTGTTAAAGAAAGTGGCAGCTCATGGCATTCGGGGAAAAGTGCTGTCATGGATCGAGTCATGGCTCACCAATAGGAAGCAGAGAGTGTGCATAAATGGGGTTAAATCCGAATGGGGACTTGTAACAAGTGGTGTTCCACAGGGATCAGTCTTAGGCCCATTGTTATTTATAATATATATCAATGACCTTGATGAGGAATTACTAGTGATATGAGCAAATTCGCCGACGACACGAAGATAGGTAGGATAATTGATTCAAACATAGATGTCATAGAACTTCAGGAAGATTTAGACAAACTTAATTCGTGGTCAGAAAAGTGGCAGATGCAGTTCAATGTAGATAAATGCAAGGTTCTGAAGCTCGGGAGTGTCCATAACCCAAGCACTTATAAGTTAAATAACGTAGAACTTAGCCATACAGATTGCGAGAAGGACTTGGGGGTGATGGTAAGCAGCAACCTTAAACCAAGACAGCAATGCCTAAGCGTACGTAATAAGGCAAATAGATTACTGGGATTTATATCAAGAAGTGTTAGCAACAGAAGTCCAGAGGTTATATTACAGCTTTATACATCATTAGTAAGGCCTCACCTAGATTACGCAGCTCAGTTCTGGTCTCCATATTACAGAATGGACATAAATTCGTTAGAAAACATTCAGCGTAGAATGACTAAATTAATACATAGCATTAGAAATCTTCCTTACGAAGAAAGATTGAAGACCCTAAAATTACATTCACTTGTAAGACGTAGAATGAGGAGACATGATCGAGGTATACAAGTGGAAAATGGGTATTAACAAAGGGGATATAAATAAGGTCTTGAGGATATCTCTCCAAGAGAGAACCCGCAATAATGGATTCAAGTTAGATAAGTTTAGATTTAGAAAGGATATAGGAAAGTATTGGTTTGGAAATAGGGTAGTTGATGAGTGGAACAGTCTGCCTAGTAGGGTTATTGAAGCTAGGACCTTGGGTAGTTTCAAATTTAGGTTGGATAAATTCATGAGTGAGAGGGGTTGGATTTGAGTGGGACTCGCGCATGAGTGGGTAGAATTGTCAAAGCTTATTTCTTGGGTAGCTTTGAAAATTGGGTTGAGCAAATATTCTGTTAGTGGGATGGATTGTGAAGGACCTGCCTAGTATGGGCCAACAGGCCTGCTGCAGTGTACCTCCTTTCTTATGTTCTTATGTAACACATCGACTCCAGGCCGAGGGACTGATAACCTCAAACTCCTCCTCTCCTTACACCTTTCTACTTTGTATTGGACTGATGAAGCCACTGTGTGGCGAAACGTTTCCTCAATAAAGATACCCAAGTGTTGCATATGTGTCTAATTTAACAACTTGTCGGTTCTCTGAACCATTCATCTACACACACAGCAATGCCTAAGCGTACGTAATAACGCAAATAGATTACTGGGATTTATATCAAGAAGTGTTAGCAACAGAAGTCCAGAGGTTATATTACAGCTTTATACATCATTAGTAAGGCCTCACCTAGATTACGCAGCTCAGTTCTGGTCTCCATATTACAGAATGGACATAAATTCGTTAGAAAACATTCAGCGTAGAATGACTAAATTAATACATAGCATTAGAAATCTTCCTTACGAAGAAAGATTGAAGACCCTAAAATTACATTCACTTGTAAGACGTAGAATGAGGGGAGACATGATCGAGGTATACAAGTGGAAAATGGGTATTAACAAAGGGGATATAAATAAGGTCTTGAGGATATCTCTCCAAGAGGGAACCCGCAATAATGGATTCAAGTTAGATAAGTTTAGATTTAGAAAGGATATAGGAAAGTATTGGTTTGGAAATAGGGTAGTTGATGAGTGGAACAGTCTGCCTAGTAGGGTTATTGAAGCTAGGACCTTGGGTAGTTTCAAATTTAGGTTGGATAAATTCATGAGTGAGAGGGGTTGGATTTGAGTGGGACTCGCGCATGAGTGGGTAGAATTGTCAAAGCTTATTTCTTGGGTAGCATTGAAAATTGGGTTGAGCAAATATTCTGTTAGTGGGACGGATTGTGAAGGACCTGCCTAGTATGGGCCAACAGGCCTGCTGCAGTGTTCCTCCTTTCTTATGTTCTTATGTTCTTAAGGTGATGAGGATAACAAAAAGATTAGGTGACGAAAGATTGGATTCAGGTTGAGGAAGAGTAGGAGGAGGTGAATTATTTCAGTACCTTTGGGAGTGGACATGTCAGCCCATGGGTCTATGAAGGATGAGGTGAATCATGGAAGTAAAGAGGGGAATGTATGAGAGTATAGTTATACCAACACTCTTATATGGGTGTGAAGCATGGGGGATGAATGTTGCAATGAGGAGAAGGCTGGAGGCAGTGGAGATGTCATGTCTGAGGTCAATGTGTAGTGTGAATATAATGCAGAGAATTCGGAGTTTGGAAATTAGGAGGAGGTGCGGGATTACCAAAACTATTGTCCAGAGAGCTGAGGAGGTGTTGTTGAGGTGGTTCGGACATGTAGAGAGAATGGAACGAAACAGAATGACTTCGAGAGTGTATAAATCTGTAGTGGAGGGAAGGAGGGGTTGGGGTCGGCCTAGGAAAGGTTGGAGGGAGGGGGTAAAAGAGGTTTTGTTTGCGAGGGGCTTGGATTTCCAGCAAGCATGCGTGAGCGTATTTGATAGGAGTGAATGGAGACAAATGGTTTTTAATACTTGACGTGCTGTTGGAGTGTGAGCAAAGTAACATTTATGAAGGGATTCAGTTAAACCGGCAGGCCGGACTTGAGTCCTGGAGATGGGAAGTACAGTGTCTGCACTCTGAAGGAGGGGTGTTAATGTTGCAGTTTTATAACTGTAGTGAAAAGCACCCCTCTGACAAGACAGTGATGGAGTGAATGATGATGAAAGTTTTTCTTTTTCGGGCCACCCTGCCTTGGTGGGAATCGGCTGATGTGTTAATAAAAAAATTATATATATATATATATATATATATATATATATCATCAGCAAAGTAGTACTTTGATGCAGAGTGTGTAGGTTCGAATTCTGCTGTGGACTGAGAGATATTGTTTGTAAATAATTTCGCCTCTTAGCGAATTATTATGCATATATACGTGTCTACCACACTTTTCGGACCTCGAAAAAGTATACCGTTGTGAATAGTCATGTCTGATTTCTTACAGTAAGGAAGGAAAGGGGGTTGGTGCCTTGATGCTAGTGAAGGACTCTTGATCTGAGGAACTGGAGCTACACTCAACTTCCTCTCTAGGTCCTACACAGCTGAGTCTGGCCACAGAATCATACTGGAATCTTGGTACAGAAAATTTCTACAACTCTATTGACAATCTCTGGCCCACTTCTGGTTCCGACCTTCTTCCATTAGTGGGTTCCACCCATCTATGATGATGTCTTCAACTGCTGCACCTCTCCTCTGGCTCCAGTATACATGAAGTCCTCACTTAATATCGTTTCGTTCAACGTCGTTTCGTCATAACGTTGGTGAGAAAAAAAAAATCAATTCCCTGTCTGGAATGGAAAATATGGAAAGACTTTTAAATATCAGGATGGAGGACACGCACCGGCGTAACTCTCCATGTTCGCCATACAAATGAAAGTTTTAAGTTTATTTGAAGATCTAAAGAAAGAACAGGGTTCTAGTGCTGAAAGTGAAACCTTCGTGGCAAACTGTGGTCGGTTTGAACCTTTTAAGAAACGTTTAAAACTACATAACATACAAATAAGAGGTGAGTTTGCAAGTGCTGACAAAGAAGCCTCACCTGCTTACCCACCTTGACTATTATGTCAATTTTCTCCCTCATGGATGTTTGTATTCGGTTTTTATGATATGTAGCGAGTTTCTTATATAATTCTGAAAAACAAGTGATACCTAAAACAATAAAAATGTCAATAATAGACATACTCCTTAGTGACGGCGTCTGCAGCACTACTGCCCTCACTCTCCCATTATTTCTCTATATTTCATCATTATAATAATCAAGGAGAAGCGGTAGACCCAGAAGGGCCGTGCGGCACCTTCTTATATTTGCACTAACGAATTCTTTGTTTATACTAAAAATCATTCTGGCATGAAATGTATATACCTTTGTTTTCTGAGATATCATCTGTTGCTGTCTATCTCTCTCTTTCTCCCCATGTTGCTGTCTCTCCATCTATCTCTCTCACCAAAAGAGGGGTTAAAATAAAACACACTGTAATAAAAAGTGATATATTCCAGTTGAACCTTTTACAAAAATTATTTTATATTTTATCTAACAATTCGTTCATATAAGTGCCAATGATAAAATCTCTTTTATCCTCTTGAGAAGACGAAGATAGTCACTTGATAAACACTGATAGCATGAAAACATTGAAAATCATTATATATATATATATATATATATATATATATATATATATATATATATATATATATATATATATATATATATATATATATATATATATATATATATATATATATATATATTGTATGTACGTATGTATATAGCTATATAAATGTATTTTTATGCCTGCATGTATGCAAATGAGGGAGATGAGTTTATCATGGTTGGTTCTGCTAACGAGATAATCTGTTCCCAGCGTTGCCAGGAAGACAACACAAAGCTAAGCATGAAGGACTAACGTACATCTCATGAATAAAGAGGAGAAACAAAGCCAAAAAAATAAACTTAAGGAAGAATCTTAAAGAAAGCTTTCCTGAGTATAAACCGAGTATATTCGGTATGAGAGGGAGTATAAGTCGGGGGGAAGGCGGGGTAGAATATATTACGTATAATAAGCGAGCAGAGTATATGGAATAGAATGTCCCGTTGTTATTGATGCGGTTGATGACTGTAAAATATGCAGGAACTATTGATTGAATCCTGAACGTTGATTAGTGGGATATATTGTGTGCGTGCATGAGTTGTTGCTCCTGCTTCTTGCTGGTAAGTCATCTGATTTTTGTTGATTTATACACGGATGAGAGATGAATTATTATTCTACTTGGCAACATTGATACAACGAAAATCAGTCAATTACTTATTCTCTCAACAGTATCCTTCCCTCACCCTCTTTCCCCTCCCCCCCGTCAATACTCATCAACTGCCACACCAATCAACTGTTTCTTGCACAACCCCAAGAGCTGGCACTCCTAGCATCAACAATAGCTACCACCCCCACCGCCCACACTCACCATAGCCCTGGTTACAGTATTTGCCTGAAATTCATTGATATTTGCTTAAATGTACTTAATTTCTCACACTTCCTTCTCAAGAGGATAATGTTGCAGAATTTGTTTACGTTGGAGTTTTATGTAAAATATAGGCCATGACTTTGTTACTATGGTAGATGTACAGGGGCAGACGACATAAATATGTGTATTGAAATTTTTTTTGTCTTTTTTTTTTGGTGAGGAGGGTAGTGGAAAAAAAAGACTCATTAGCCCAATTAATCAAAACTATGAAAATTTGTCTCATGGGGGAAACTTAAGTGTTTTTAAGTTTTTTTTTATCAGATTTGCCGGTGATAAAACACCTCTTATCATACATGTTATATATTTTTAAGGGAATACCTTTGTGTATGTGTGTATGTGTGTGGGTGTGTTTCTGCCGCTGGACACTACCTTCAAAAAAAAACAAAAACAAAAATCAATATATATAGTAATATATATAATATATATATATATATATATATATATATATATATATATATATATATATATATATATATATATATATATATATATATATATATATATATATATATTCATATTTAATGATATGCCCAGATCACTGAGATTTTAAGTAGTAGAACTGATATGAGAATATGTACTTGACACAGATGATGGACCGTCCTCAGAGCGAGGCAACATCTCTACTTCAACACAACTAAGGAGTAGAGAGGAGCCACGCGAACACTGCTAGCCTGAGAGAGAGAGAGAGATAGATAGATAGATAGATAGATAGATAGATAGATAGATAGATAGAGAGAGAGAGAGAGAGAGAGAGAGAGAGAGAGAGAGAGAGAGAGAGAGAGAGAGAGAGAGAGAGAGCTAATCGAAGCGATAAAAAGAGGGGGGAAGGTCCACCGTTTTTATTGTTTTTTTTATATAGATGAATATACAAAAATACTTTATAATATATAATAAAAGGAAGCAGTATATGAGGATCTTTGGAAAGAAGTCTTAAGTTAGTCTTTGTGCCAACATATACGACCTGAAGGAGAGCAAATGATAGTATTTACACCATTGACTCATAAATAATTCGTAGTAATAATAATACTCAAAACAATAATTACAGGAAATCACATCTCTAAGTAACACTTGAAAACATGACCAAAGCGAAGCACCAGACATGTGGTGAGGGGGGGAGGAGGAGAGGTGAGGCGGGGGAGGCACATCTCAGAAACCCCTGCTGGAACACACAAGACATGTGCCAGTTATGGGTGACGGAGCACATCTGAAGAGCACCCTGCTGGAACACACAAGACTTGTGCCAGTTATGGGTGACGGAGCACATCTCAAGAGCACCCTGCTGGAACACACAAGACATGTGCCAGTTATGGGTGACGGAACACATCTCAAGAGCACCCTGCTGGAACACACAAGACATGTGCCAGTTATGGGTGACGGAGCACATCTCAAGAGCACCCTGCTGGAACACACAAGACATGTGCCAGTTATGGGTGACGGAGCACATCTCAAGAGCACCCTGCTGGAACACACAAGACATGTGCCAGTTATGGGTGACGGAGCACATCTCAAGAGCACCCTGCTGGAACACACAAGACATGTGCCAGTTATGGGTGACGGAGCACATCTCAAGAGCACCCTGCTGGAACACACTAGCACAGTTCGTCAAGTAGTTGGGTTATAATGTTTTCTTTTCTTTTTTCTCCCAAGGAAGATGGGGGAGGGGGAAGGGAGGGGCAGAACGGGATGGGGGAAAAAAACTCTTATGGTCGCAGCTCTGAGAATATTAGCTATTAAACCACGGAACGGGTGGGGTCTGAACCCATGGTGAGTGCTAAAACAAACCCGTTCCGTGGTTTGTAATCGTGGTATTACGATTTTGTGAGTAATTAGCTATTGACACACTGCAAGAACGTAATGCATGGAAATACTCATTTACAATTAAATATTTTCCTCAGGCAGAGAAAAATTGAGTAATATATATATATATATATATATATATATATATATATATATATATATATATATATATATATATATATATATATATATTATATATATATATATATATATATCAGTAGCTGCTTCACTATATAATACTAATAATATAGGGCAGTTCTTCTGGTTCTGGCTAGACTGACCAAAGCATCCACCTCAGGGTTGGCAACAGTGGTCGAAGGTCTACTGGGAGTAGGGATGTTCAGGGAGGATGGAGGAGGGGATCTAAGACAGAATTTAGGGTTCTAGGATAAGTCCTATGATAAATGAGGATGGAGGATGCGAGACAGGTGCAACAGTAAGGGAGGATGGAGGAGTCTAGGAGAGACAGGTGAGGGAGGATGGAGGAGCCTAGGAGAGACAGGTGAGGGGGGATGGAGGAGTCTAGGAGAGACAGGTGAGGGAGGATGGAGGAGTCTAGGACAGACAGGTGAGGGAGGATGGAGGAGTCTAGGACAGACAGGTGAGGGAGGATGGAGGAGCCTAGGAGAGACAGGTGAGGGGAGATGGAGGAGTCTAGGAGAGACAGGTGAGGGAGGATGGAGGAGTCTAGGAGAGACAGGTGAGGGAGGATGGAGGAGCCTAGGAGAGACAGGTGAGGGGGGATGGAGGAGTCTAGGAGAGACAGGTGAGGGAGGATGGAGGAGTCTAGGAGAGACAGGTGAGGGAGGATGGAGGAGTCTAGGAGAGACAGGTGAGGGAGGATGGAGGAGTCTAGGACAGACAGGTGAGGGATAATGGAGGAGTCTAGGACAGACAGGTGAGGGAGGATGGTCTTGTGAGAGTTACTCGTCATTCTGAGAGTATCTATGACCACACTGATTACCGTCAGTGTTTGTCGTATTTTTGGAAGTAAATAAAGCGAGGATCGCTCAAACAATATTTTTTTGTTAAAGTTAAAACCACAGATATATACCCGAGAAATCCTCCCGGGAAAGTAGATATGTCGAGATATGTTGGGAATATTTGATATTAACCTAAGTTGCAGGGGAACCTAATAGTGAGGATGTGGGATGATGGTGAGAGATGGCTGGGATAGGGATAAGGGATTGGCGGCTACCTTGCCTTATGACTAGGATCGCTATCACAGGAGTGCGTTGCCGTGCCTGCCAGCGGTGACCAACATGTAGTAGGGAGTGCACATGTCTCCCTCAGCTCCGTGTCACGCTGCTTCACCTAGTGTCCCCTCACCTGCACCTCGCAACGCTGTGTACGTGTGCACGTATGCGTGTATGTATATGCACCTATACGTACACGCATACGCTACTCCAGTCATGTGTAGGGTGTGAACGCCCTGCCAGTACAGAGGTACTCCTGCCCGAGCCTCGCCTACCAGACAAGGCTAACACCTCCCTCCCGTGTGGGGACCCTTCATGAAATACTGAATCACACGCACTCACCACGTACTCACCCTTCAGGGAGGAGGGAGGTGCTCGTGTAAGGAACGTGCAGTCTCCCGCCTTCCTTCAGGCATTTGGGTGGTGCTGGTGTAGAGGATGGGCAGCCACCGCCCGTCAAGAAGTGGGGAAGAGCTGATGCTGGGGAGAAATTGGGCTGGGAGCTGGGGAGACTCAGCCCTCACCCATACCACCCCACAACAACAACACAAGGAAGGGAAACTACGCATGAGGAGCAAAGGGAGGGAGATTGGAGCCTGGGCACGGGAGGCAGTGCTGGGGAACAGGGCCGTGAGGGCTGTGTGGGTATGTGGGTGGGTATGGTTGTGTGGGTGTGTACGTGTAATGAGTGTGAGTGTGGTGTTTGTTGCTGGCCACATCAGACCAAGAGATCAGGGAGATAATGTGCCCTTGTCCTTAACACTACTGCCTGCTGTCTCACAGTACATCTCTGAAAGCTACACTACCTACTAGTTACAAAGTGTTTTAAAATGTCGCTCTTCCAGATGACACTGACAATATTATGCTCAACTTCTGTGTTTGGCGAGTATCATTAGCCAAGCCAAAGTTGTGTCGAACCTCCAGCGGTTGCACCAGGTGATTTAGGTTTCCACCTTGAAGAGTGTCGCCAGGTGGGCAAGGCTCCACCTTGAAGAGTGTCGCCAGGTGGGCAAGGCTCCACCTTGAAGAGTTTCGCCAGGTGGGCAAGGCTCCACCTTGAACAGTGTTGCCAGGTGGGCATGGCTCCACCTTGAACAGTGTTGCCAGGTGGGCATGGCTCCACCTTGAACAGTTTTGTCAGGTGGGCAAAACTCCATCACAAAATGAAAGTTTCTCATCCTCCATACAGAGACAACGAAGTCTCTCCTACTTGCCCCTAGTCAATAGACTTTGATCTTCTTTAGCCAGGTTTTTCTTGTGACTCATTTGGTGTTTTAATGTTTAATGAAGGTGGACGCCATAGTGAGAAAACACTCCGGTGTTTTCTTTACGGCACAGTCGTTCACATTGTCCGGTGTAAATCTTCTTCAGTCGGTGTAAATCTTCTTCAGTCGGGGTAAATCTTCTTCAGTCGGTGTAAATCTTCTTCAGTCGGGGTAAATCTTCTTCAGTCGGGGTAAATCTTCTTCAGTCGGGGTAAATCTTCTTCAGTCGGGGTAAATCTTCTTCAGTCGGGGTAAATCTTCTTCAGTCGGGGTAAATCTTCTTCAGTCGGGGTAAATCGTCGGTTTCAGATTTGGGAATTGTGTCAGCCTCAGGAATGAATTAAGTTGCTTATTACGTCATCCACTTTTCAGCTCGATTTTAAGTTGCTAGACCTACGGCGATTCTCTGCTCGCTGATCTACTCTGTTAGTGGGTGTTTGGTCCTCGTAGGCCGCCTCTATTCTTACACCTCTTTTGGTATGCCTTTGAGGTGAAACACAAACTTGTCTGGTTCCCGGAGCGTACCCACTGCCCTTCCTCCCTTTCAATAAATGTTGCCTGTGAACTCTATTCACGCATTCGTCTTTAATAAGTAATGAATCAGCCTATTGCCCTGTATGGCTTGGACCTCACTCTATGTGACTTGAACCTCACCCTATGTGGCTTGGACATCACCCTATATGACTTGGACCTCACCCTATGTGGTTTGGACCTCACCCTATGTGAATTGGACCTCACCCTATGTGACTTGGACCTCACCCTATGTGGATTGGACCTCACCCTATGTAGCTTGGACCTCACCCTATATGACTTGGACCTCACCCTATGTAGCTTGGACCTCACCCTATGTGACTTGGACCTCACCCTATGTAGCTTGGACCTCACCCTATGTGACTTGGACCTCACCCTATGTGGCTTGGACATCACACTATGTGACTTTGAAGAGTTTCGAGAGTTTCTCTACTCTTTTTTTCCAGAGTTTCTCTACTCGTCTGGTGCTTGCCTGGTCAACCAGGCTGTTGCTGCTGGAGGCCCGCTACCCCACATATCCATCACAGCCTGGTTGATCTGTCACCTGGTGAAGATACTTGTCTAGTTTCCTCTTGAAGGCTTCTACATTTGGACCTCACCCTATATGGCTTAGACCTCACCCTATATGCATTGGACCTCACCCTATGTGACATGAGCCTCACCCTGTGCTATCAGACTGCGCATCTCAAGATACCATGGAGCACAGTCACCACACACATATTGTCACTGTATATAGTAGGTTCGCCGGTCTTGTCCCGGCCCGGGTCTTCTCCAGGTGGTGACCCGGCGCTTCTTGTCACTGGTTCTGAGCTTATCCCATGGCTACCATGAAGAACCACATGGCATGGTAGCGTGTCTGCATCATGGACGGAGGACAGAACCTCCAGCACTCCTTGTCCTGCGTGACCTCCCCGTGTGGAATGTATAGTTGACCTGCTGCACTACACAGATCATCAGTACCAGAACTTTGCTCATTTGTAGTGTAAATATGGTGTTCAACACTATAAACCTCGAGTGTAGTATAAACATTATGTTTATTACTATATACATTAAGAACTTCATAACGCAAAGGCCCAAGGGAAGATTTATAACGTGAACTAAATATCTTATTATTTAATATAAATTTTTATAATTTATATTTTAAAATAATTGTCTTTTTTTTTATATTTGTAATAATTTAGGAAAACACCAACAGCATTAATGCGTTATTAATTTTTTTTTTGGTAACGAAATATATAAAGATGCAGATGTTTGTGATAGATAATGAAAGATCCAGTCTAAAATTATATTTTAAAAAATTATCTTTATGAATAAATATATTATTCTCGTTTACAAAAATAAGTTGACAATGCTAGGGAGTCGGTCACAGGTATGGATAAACACTGACTATCGGTGATAGGTATGGATAAACACTGACTATCGGTGACAGGTATGGATGAAGACTGAGTATCGGTGACAGGTATGGATGAAGACTGAGTATCGGTGACAGGTATGGATGAAAACTGAGTATCGGTGACAGGTATGGATGAAGACTGAGAAGGGAAAGTTCTCTGACCAAGCAGATAGGACTAACACGTCTCTTGGTTGGTACTAGATGCTACAGTGATCGATTCAGAGCCACCACGTCACATGAGGAGAGTAGAGGGAGGAGCTCTACTCTTGCACCGTCACGGGGCAGGTACTGGAGGAAGGGGAGGAGCTGAGGTGCGGCCTCTGCTCCTCCTCTACCATGGGACAAGCGTTGGAAGGGCAGGGGAGGAGCCGAAATGTTTCCTGTGCTCTTCCTCCGCCATAGGGCAAGTGTTGGAGGGCCGGGGAGGAGCGGAGGTGCAGTCTTGGCTTCTCCACCATGGGGCAGGTGTTGGAGAGGCCCAGGAGGCAGGGAAGGAGGTGAGGTGTGGCCCCCTGCTCCTCCCCGCCCCTAGTGACTACATATTTGGCGTATCATGCGGACAACACAAGCGCTCCGCAGCGGAGGCTCTCGCTACACACAACACAGTGTTTCACACAACATAAATTTCATGAGTGAAGTTGACACACACGACACATGTTTCAGCACTTGGGCGATGCACACCGCTGTGTTTCACTGTCGCAGTGACACAGTACAGTGGATCACCCATGGAATGATGGTCACAAGTGTTTCACCACTGGGGATGGGTGACACACCACACGGGGGTTACAATTGAAGGTATGCACACCAGTGTTTCAGCCCAAGGGGTGACACGCAACACAGTGTTTCACCCTACGAGACAATACAGTTCTTATTTTAAACTATGTATGCTTCACATCCAGACACATACACCAAAATGAAACTGAAGTGCACACAAACCTTCCGTAGGTTCAGACCATAGGCTCGGCTGAGGACACATCAGGATAGGAATCCAAATCACTATCTACCACAGGGGAGGAAGGAAGCGAAGGATTAGGGTAAATAGTGACTAGAAGATTCACTATTCGACATGACACTCATACACTTTGTCTGTCCTACTTCAGGTCTCCAGAATCGAATTGAAACAAAAATGGTAATATTGACACCCAGTTAGCAGGCCAGAGATTACACGAGTAAGGGGACTCATAGTCTGACACACTCAGGCACGTATCACTAACCTAACCACTACCTATAACGTTATTTATGATTCACTAACATAGATCGGATGATAAGGATTGCACTGAGCCTAGTATCAGTAGACCACAAGCAGTGTAACCCGGAGATATGCAGTCTTGATGCACATGTATCACAGTTAGACAACAAACACTGAAGACATTGAATCAATACTGCTCATATCAGTTAAAATCAGCTTCAACTACACCAGCTTGACAATAAACTGTTTTGGAGGGGAGGGGGGGATAAGGAAGAGTGGAGGATGACCTAGGGGATCAGGTCAACCACACCAATGACGTAAATAATGAGGTCAGTGCCACGTCACAAGATGAAACATCACAACACCCGTTTCCATATAAAAGTATAAACTGAGTGAATGGCTGACGTCACAAGAACGGCAAAAAAATTTGTTTACACCACATCGCTGTCTGAGTCCACAACATCAAACATGACAACTCAAGATTCCCAGCGTCTATGAGTAGGGAGGAAAGGGCAGTTTAGGATGGTTGCGGGGTGCTTAAGAGTGGTTCAGGATAGAGGGATGGTTGTGGAGTGCTTAAGAGTGGTTCAGGATAGAGCGACGGTTGTGGGGTCCTTAAGAGTGGTTCAGGATAGAGCGACGGTTGTGGGGTCCTTAAGAGTGGTTCAGGATAGAGGGACGATTGTGGGGTGCTTAAGAGTGGTTCAGGATAGAGCGACGGTTGTGGGGTCCTTAAGAGTGGTTCAGGATAGAGCGACGGTTGTGGGGTCCTTAAGAGTGGTTCAGGATAGAGGGATGGTTGTGGAGTGCTTAAGAGTGGTTCAGGATAGAGGGACGATTGTGGGGTGCTTAAGAGTGGTTCAGGATAGAGGGACGGTTGTGGGGTGACTGAGAATATTTGAGAGACGATACTGAAGTGAGAAAACGTGAGGAGTTGGCTGAGTTGCAGGGAAGTGTGCTGAGATAAGGAGGAGGGTTCTGGACTCTGGGAAAAGGCGCTGGATTCTGGGGAAAGGAGCTGGGTTGTTGGGGAAAGGCGCTGGATTCTGAGGAAAGGCCCTGGGTTGTGGGGGGAAAGGCGCTGGGTTGTGGGGAAAGGCGCTGGGTTGTGGGGAAAGGTGCTGAGTTGTGGGGAAAGGCGCTGGGTTGTGGGGAAAGGCGCTGGGTTGTGGGGGAAGCGCTGGGTTGTGGGAGGGAGAGAGGGCAGTACTCTATGTACACATTAACACACACTACCGCCTGACATAGCGGAATGTTTAGTCCTTCTGCGAGTTGCCAGTCAACTAAGGAACACCATGATGCATGGAGGAACAAAGTCACGTACACGGAACACGGAACACCGGAGCGTACGCCTGAACACTATAACACGGAGCACACTGTGGGTCAGACGGTGAGGCAGCCGCTGGGGGCTGCCTGCTAGACGCCGTCGGCAGCGGCTCACCCTGGCGATGTCACCCTGCCGGTTCAGGAAGCGTAGTGGGAGTGACTAGTGAGGAGCACCCTTGCGGCTGCGGCGGGCACCCTCTGACGCGGGACACAGCCCGGACTCTGCTGCTACTGGACTAAGACGGTGGCTGTCTCAGGCGCAGCCGCACTGTGTGACGATCATGTCATCCCAGTAAGTGGTAGTGAGCTTTCCCTGGTCGTTGAAGTGCAAGATAAGCAGACCCTTCAGCGCAGTGGGGGCGCAGCACGGTCTGGGGATCTTCTTCTTGTGTTTCATTTTTATCAGTGACTGTAGCAGCGCGTGTTCGTTGGCTGGGTTGTAGCGGGGCGGACACCTCCCGCTGCAGTAGAACGCATCGAATGTGTCCGGAGATTCCACGAAATCGAAGTCGGGGAGGTCCTTGAAGCTGACATTCATGGAGCGCCGGCAGCAGCGCGAGCGACGGTGGCGCTCGCTGGGATTCATGTCACGACAGTCGCCGTTCCGGCGCCACTTGGCTTTGGTTGCCCGCTTCAGCTCCGGTGATCGCTTCACTCTCCGCCCGGCTGTCACCTGAGTCTGCACGTCCAGCGTGGGCACGTACGATGTGTTGGAGGTGCTTGCGCCCGTGTGTATGGTGACGCCAGCGGCACCGCAGTCAGGGCACTGCACCAGGACGCCGGCGTCTTCCCGCGGCGTCTCCAGCCAGTCTCGCACCGTGTCCGTCACGTCCACGGTCAGCCACTCATCGCCCGTCACGGACACATTGAGAGACTGTATGAGGACAGGGTCCTGCTTGCGGCGTCGCCTGCGCCGGTTGAGACTGTTCATCTGGTAGAGGGTAACGGTGACGGTGTCGTGCGACGGGTCTTGTGGTGCCGGCCCGCCGGTCTTCCACAAGCGACACGTGGCCAGCTTCACGTCGTGTGCGTGGTGATAGACACGTCTCACCGGCACCGCCACGTGGAAGTGTACCACCTGGCCCTCCACGCCCGTGCTCCGCCGCCCTCCTGCAATGTAAACAAAACATTAATACACGTGTTGCACTCGTCCTGCAACGTAAACAAAACATGATATACCTTTACCTCTGAAGAGTTTCGAGAGTTTAAGTACTCTCGGAGCCCGGCCATGGGCCAGGCTCGTATATATGTTGCACTCATCCTTCAATCTGGCTGTTTATCAAACACAGCTTAGTGTATCATGCCACTATAGCCAACACAACACTGGCTACTGAGCCACTATACCAACACAACACTGGCTACTGAGCCACTACCACAACTGGCTATGACCACTACATGGTATGACACACTGACCCCCAATACATCATATAAAAATCATATCATTTTCCCTATCACCTTCTTTATCACTGTCATGATCACTATTGTGAAATATTAGATAATGCATACAAGAAAATTCATAGGTTTTAAAGATTCATAGGCGTTTAAGATTTATAGGCCTTAAAGATTCATAGGCTTTTAAGATTCATAGACTTTAAAGATTCATAGGCTTTAAAGATTCATAAGCTTTAAAGATTCGTAGGCTTTAAAGATTCATAAGCTTTAAAGATTCATAGGCTTTTAAGATTCATAGACTTTAAAGATTCATAGGCTTTAAAGATTCGTAGGCTTTAAAGATTCATAAGCTTTAAAGATTCATAGGCTTTAAAGATTCGTAGGCTTTAAAGATTCATAAGCTTTAAAGATTCATAGGCTTTTAAGATTCATAGACTTTAAAGATTCATAGGCTTTAAAGATTCGTAGGCTTTAAAGATTCATAAGCTTTAAAGATTCATAGGCTTTAAAGATTCGTAGGCTTTTAAGATTCATACGCTTTTAAGACTCATAGGCTTTTTTAGGTTTATAGGCTTTTAAGACTCATAGACCTTTAAAAATTCATAGACTTTTTTTAGGCTCATAGGCTTTTGAGATTCATAGGCTTTTAAGATTCGTAGACTATTAAAGATTCATAGGCTTTTAAGACTCATAGGCTTTTAAGATTCATAATCATAAAATATAGGAGGATAAATCATGACCTCTCAGCATAATGATCCAAAGTAAGATTTTGAATCATTGTAAATAGTAACCAGATATAATGAAGACATTATAATAATAATGTAGCAAGATAACCACAATTATGACTAACGAAAGCGTAAGAAGACGATTGCAAATAAATCACAGGGTGCGGTGGGATTCGAACCCATGGCAATGGTATCGTGCCGTGGGTTCGAGGTCCACCACACTACATTAGGGTCCTCTAGGGCTAAATCCCTAAAATAGGACTGAATCCCTAAAATAGGGTTGAATCCCTAAAAGAGGGCTGAATCACTAAAATAGGGATGAATTCATAAAATAGGGATTAAAGTAAACTCTCAGTGTACATACGCTGAGAGAAGGATATTAATCCTGAGCTGAGATAAATGATCAGAAGTACGACATACGACCTGTTAGTTTGATTGACTATACTACTAGATATTTTTACATGCTCACACACTCACCACTCATCACTATCTACACACTCACCACTCACCACTCATCCCCATCTACACACTCACCACTCACCACCATCTGCACACTCACCACTCATCACCATCTACACACTCACCACTCACCACCATCTACACACTCACCACTCATCACGATCTACACACTCACCACTCATCACCATCTACACACTCACCACTCATCACCATCTGCACACTCACCACTCATCACCATCTACACACTCACCACTCATCACCAACTTAGTTACAACGAAGCAGCTTCAAAATTTTTCAAGCTGTTTGTTGCCGTAGAGTTTTAAATTTTGCAATCAACTGTATACATTTATATATACATATATATATATATAATATATATATTATATATATATTTATATATATATATATATATATATATATATATATATATATATATATATATATATATATGTGTGTGTGTGTGTGTGTGTGTGTGTGTGTGTGTGTGTGTATGTGTGTGTGTATGTGTGTGTGCATGTGTGTGTGTGTATGTGTGTGTGTGTATGTGTGCGTGTGTGTGTGTACTCACTTATTTGTGGTTGCAGGGGTCGATTCACAGCTCCTGGCGTACCGCCTCTTCACTGACCGCTACAACGTCCTCTCTCCCCCTGCTCCATGAGCTTTATCATACCTCATCTTAAAACTATGTATGGATCCTGCATCCACTACATCACTTGCCTGACTATTCCACTTCCTGACAACTCTGTGACTGAATAAATACTTCATAGCATCCCTTTGACTCATCTGCGTCTTCAACTTCCAATTGTGACCCCTTGTTTCTGTGTTCCATCTCTGGAACATATTGTCTCAGTCCACCTTATCTATTCCTCGCAGTATTTTGTATGTCGTTATCATGTCTTCCCTAACCCTCCTGTCCTCTAGTGTCGTCAGGCCGATTTCCCTTAGCTCTGGAACTAGCCTTGTTGCAAACCTTTGCACTTTCTCTAATTTCTTGACGTGCTTGACCAGGTGTGGGTTCCAAACTGGTGCTGCATACTCCAGTATGGGCCTTACGTACACGATGTACAGAGTTTTGAACGATTCCTTACTGAGGTATCGGAACACTATTCTCAGGTTTGCCAGCCGCCCATATGCTGCAACAGTTATCTGGTTGATGTGTGCTTCCGGAGACGTGCTCAGTGTTATACTCACCCCAAGATCTTTCTCCTTGAGTGAGGTTTGCAGTTTTTGGCCACCTAGCTTATATTCTGTCTGAGGTCTTCTTTGCCCTTCCCCGATCTTAATGACTTTGCATTTAGCGGGGTTAAACTCGATAAGCCAGTTGCTGGACCAGGTGTCCAGCCTGTCCAGGTCTCTTTGTAGTCCTGCCTGATCCTCATCTGATTGAATTCTCATCATTAACTTCACATCATCTGCGAACAGAGACACTTCTGAGTCTATCCCTTCCATCATGTCATTCACATATACCAGAAACAGCACTGGTCCTAGGACTGACCCCTGTGGGACCCCGCTCGTCACAGGCGCCCACTGTGATACCTCATCCCGTACCATGACTCGTTGTTGCCTCCCTGTCAGGTATTTTCTGATCCACTGCAGTGCCCTTCCTGTTATAAGTGCCTGATCCTCTAGCTTCTGCACTAATCTCTTGTGAAGAACTGTGTCGAAGGCCTTCTTGCAGTCCAAGAAAATGCAGTCAACCTATCCCTCTCTCTCGTGTCTTACTTCTGTTACCTTGTGTTAAAACTCCAGAGGGTTTGTGACACAGGATTTGCCTTTCATGAATCCGTGCTGGTTGTCATTTATAATCTTGTTCCGTTCCAGGTGCTCCACCACTCTCCTCCTGATAATCTTCTCCATGACTTTGCATATTATACACGTCAGTGACACTGGTCTATAGTTTAGTGCCTCGTTTGTGTCTTCTTAAAAATGGGAACTACATTTACCGTCTTCCATACCTCAGGTAGTTGCCCAGGGATGTGCTAAAGATTGTGGTTAGTGGCACACACTGCGTTTCTGCTCCGTCTCTACGGACCCACGGATGATGTTGACCGGTCTCACCGCCTTTGAGGTGTGTGTGTGTGTGTGTGTGTGTGTGTGTGTGTGTGTGAGTGTGTGTGTGTGTGTGTGTGTGTGTGTGTGTGAGTGTGTGTGTGTATGTGTGTGTGTGTGTGTGTGTGTGTGTGTGTGTGTGTGTGTGTGTGTGTGTGTGTGTGTGTGTGTGTGTGTGTGTGTGTGTGTGTGTGTGTGTGTGTGTGTGTGAGTGTGTGTGTGTGTGTGTGTGTGTGTGTGTGTGTGTGTGTGTGTGTGTGTGTGTTTTGTGTGTGTGTGTGTGAGTGTGTGTGTGTGTGTGTGTGTGAGTGTGTGTGTGTGTGTGTGTGTGTGTGTGTGTGTGTGTGTGTGTGTGTGTGTGTGTGTGTGTGTGTGTGTGTGTGTGTGTGTGTGTGTGTGTGTGTGTGTGTGTGTGTGTGAGTGTGTGTGTGTGTGTGTGTGTGTGAGTGTGTGTGTGTGTGTGTGTGAGTGTGTGTGTGTGTGTGTGTGTGAGTGTGTGTGTGTGTGTGTGTGTGTGTGTGTGTGTGTGTGTGTGTGTGTGTGTGTGTGTGTGTGTGTGTGTGTGTGAGTGTGTGTGTGTGTGTGTGTGTGTGTGTGTGTGTGTGTGTTGTGTGTGTGTGTGTGTGTGTAAAATTGTTAATTAAGTGATTATCTATCAGGTTTTCGTTTGTCCAAATGGGGTTGTGTTCTTGCTCTTGTGTACCCATCCGTTTGTCCATTTTTACGTCAGTGACGTCGTGCATACATCAGCCCGTCCGTGATGGTGCATGTACAGTGGGTGGTGACACTTGATGCCACACGGTGTACCAGACGCCCATTCTTGGTCTGAGAGAGAGAGAGAGAGAGAGAGAGAGAGAGAGAGAGAGAGAGAGAGAGAGAGAGAGAGAGAGAGAGAGAGAGAGCAGCAGTGGTAGGAAGCTCAGGAACACACAGCAGCGCGAGTGATCAACAAAAGCTTCCTCAATTTCCTGTAAATGGCTTGTGGCCTATACCGGCACCAGCTTTACCCAGCTAACTAGATCCGGCTAGCTTAATCCAGCTGGCTTTATCCGGCGGAGGAAGAGGAGAATCATCAAGATACCGACATTACTGACGACTGGCCAGCCTATAATCTCCGCAACAAGCAGCGGTACATGGATACCAGGATACCCATGGGTCAGGGAAGAATTATTGAGACCACTGCATATCTTAGTGACTTAGCTGGCTGGAGTTCTAACACTGTTTATATCTCAGTGACTTAGCTAGCTGGAGTTCTAACACTGTTTATATCTAGTGACTTAGCTAGCTGGAGTTCTAACACTGTTTATATCTCAGTGACTTAGCTAGCTGGAGTTCTAACACTGTTTATATCTCAGTGACTTAGCTAGCTGGAGTTCTAACACTGTTTATATCTTAGTGACTTAGCTAGCTGGAGTTCTAACACTGTTTATATCTCAGTGACTTAGCTAGCTGGAGTTCTAACACTGTTTATATCTCAGTGACTTAGCTAGCTGGAGTTCTAACACTGTTTATATCTCAGTGACTTAGCTAGCTGGAGTTCTAACATTTTGTTTGACCAGCAACAGACTTATTTTAGCCTCGTGTATTTATTTTGACTGACAAACTTTACATAAAAATTTGCGATGATCGTATTGTTACTAAAATGCTAATATTATTTGATCTACTATTAGTACTATTAATTTACTACTAGTAATTGCTGTTGTTGTTTGTGTTCGTCAGGAGACAGGTCAAGCGTCTCCTGATTTAATACCTCACATAATGATTAAACTTCTCAGTGTGTAAATATGCTGATAGGATATACTTCTCTCGGAGTGTATCTCCTCATGGCATGCACTGTTGCTCATTGCAATACATACGAAGTGCCTATCGACTACACTAGTATAATCAAGGCTGTATGTTAACTATTCACCGCCACTCGACAATATTTTAATCCCAATAACAGTAAGACGTATATCAGGTTGGTTGGTTAATGGAGCTTAAGCCCCATCGATTACACTAGGGTCATTAAGGCCGCGCGTAACCTTTTCAAGAAAGCTTTAGTCACTAAAATAAGGATTAAAGCAAACGCTCAGTATATATACGCTGAGGTAAACACACCGAGACGTGTATATTTCCAGTGTCGGTTGGTTAATGGGGTTTTAAGCCTCTTCGTTACAAGAAGATCATTAAGACTACACTTAACCTTTACACCACAAGTCAATAATACTTTAGTTCTTAAAATGCAGCATATATACATACAGCATATATACATGCAGCATATATACATGCAGCATATATACATGCAGCATATATACATGCAGCATATATACGCATGTATCGTAGGCGAGATGATGACGATAGCATATTCGCCAGGAACGAAGTCCTGAACCGTTACTGATTCCGAAGTAGTAGTGTCTGTACAAGTAGGGTGCCGTTTACAGCCGACGGCAGGGACAGCCCTACGGCAGGGACAACCCAACGGCAGGGACAACCCTACGGCAGGGACAACCCTACGGCAGGGACAACCTATCACAAAGACACGGTGAATCTTTGGGCCAAACGGGATATTGTTTGCAGCCCTATGGCGAGGGCGCGGTGAATCTTTCTCAGTACAGGTGGTGAACAGGTAGTTTCAACCGTCACAGAGGTCCTGTAGCTGGAGGCAGCAAATTTCTCGGTTCAGGGTTCTTCAGTCCAGGTAGGTGTGAGCACCCTACGGCAGGGACAACTCCTGGTCAGGGACAACCCTAGCAGGACAGCCCTATCACAAGACACGGTGAATCTTGGGCCAAACGGATATTGTTTGCAGCCCATGGCGAGGGCGCGGTGAATCTTTCTCAGTACAGGTGGTGAACAGGTAGTTTCAACCGTCACAGAGGTCCTGTAGCTGGAGTACAGCAAATTTTCGGTTCATGTGGTGTCTTCAGTCCAGTGTGTATGCCCGTGTGAGTCATCTCGAACTCAACAGACTCGTCTACTACCTTCCTTCGTAAGGAGTAGCAGAGTTGTTGGTGCAGCAGGAGTCAGGGTCGCATCCCTGGTGTCTGAAGGCCGGTCTTCTCACTGGTATGAGACTCAACTCTCATAAACGTGGCACCTCTGAAGGTCTTATGCCTGCTGGGCGATAGGTTAGGTTAGGTAAGATTCGTCAGAGAAAAAGGACAAGTGTTTCCTGACGCGGGTCTTAGCCTTTTGATGACCCACAGCTGGAGCTTGTGGTCATCTGACCGGTCCACCCCTTCAAAAATTAAGGTTATAATTATAACCACCATTGGGAGATCACTGAGCTAGGTTAGGTACGTTCGTCCATCAGTGATCACTGAGGTTAGGTAAGTTTTGTCAGGAAACAGGACAAGTGTTTCCTGACGATGGTCTTAGTCATATGATTACCCACAGCCGGAGCTTTTGGTCGTCTGACCAAGGCCTTCCGCTGGCTTTCCGGTCCACTTTATTCAAAGTTCTGGTTAATATAACCATTTTATGAATTAATGGTATCACTGAGCCAAACATTGCGGCATTTTATTATGACAGTTTTTAGTAAAATTTACGGATTCCGCAAATTTATGTAACCTACCCTGAGCTAATCTAAACTAGCCTATCGTAACCAAAATCAATAAAAAATATAATATTTAAAAATTTACAGCTCGAGTTAAAAAAATGGAGTCACGTATCACGTTAGGTAACGTAATATAATAACGATAGAGACTCAGTCTTCCATACAGAGGCACTGTATATCCTGGGGATGGCTTTCTCAAATTCCTCCTTGGTCTCTACCCTCATTTCACATTTTGGTTTACTATGCCCTTCTCCAGGCTGGAGCAGTGCATCGGTAAACTAGTTTGGCTTCCGTGGTCTCACTTGCCGTAAATCAGAAGTAAAGAATGTAAGACACGATGAGGTCAACGACATCATCAAGCGAAGCCTCGCCACAGCAAGCTAACTAATCACAAAGGTCACCTCAGCTATGCAGATACCCGACGGCAGCCACATGTCTGCTGATGGAGTCACCTCGCTGCCCCACACATGTTAATAAAATAGATAATGCGGAACTTTAAGTCAAGTTTGTCAGGAAACAGGACAAGTGTTTCCTGACGCGGGTCTTAGTCATATGATGACCCGCAGCTGGAGCTTTACGTCATATGACCTAGGCGATAAAAGATGCAAAATAACCACAGGGGGAGTTGAATGATAGCTCTAGGCCTTTCGTGTTGTAATCAACACATCATAAGCTTGCAGTGTTGCAGAAGGGAGTAGGAAGTCCAGGCACATTTGTTCGGGGCAACGTCTCTAACCAGAGACGTCTCTAACCAGAGACGTTTCTAACCAGAGATGTCTCTAACCAGAGACGTCTCTAACCAGAGACGTCTCTAACCAGAGACGTCTCTAACCAGAGACGTCTCTAACCAGAGACGTCTCTAACCAGAGACGTCTCTAACCAGAGACGTCTCTAACCAGAGACGTCTCTAACCAGAGACGTTGCCCTGAACGAATCTGCTCATTTCTGCAATGCAGCAAGCTCTTGATGATGTGTTGATTGCAACACGAAAGGCCTAGAGCTATCATTCAACTGCCCCCGTGGTTATTTTGCATTGATTTACATGTTAATGAAAATTTTGCTTAATCCTCGCTTGCATCAAAGTAATAAAATATTGACTAAAAATAAGTTTGTGAAGGAAGAAAGTACACACACAGCCTCGGGAAAGTTTTATCAGAACACAAGACTCCAGCGTAACAATGGCTGCATTTCTCGGTCCCAGATTCTTCATAGAGAATTGTTTACTTTCGAGAGAGATCTTTTTCTTCCCCTCGTGAAGAGGTAAAAAACCCAGAATACTTTGGTTTAGGGGTCAAAGCTAAATATTTAGCGGGTCACAGGAGGGTGAGTAACACTCCGAGGATACGACCTCTTCTGAGAACCAGTGCTTGTTTAAGGTCGTATCTCACAACGCTGTAAGCTGTCATCTCGAAGTTGCTCACAGTGGCTACCTTGTTGATAATGTGACGTCAGCTTTGTTTACATGTTTTTTGTCGGGAAGGAGTGGTGTCGGTAAGAACTGGTGACTGGTAGAAGAGGTGTCGGGAACAGCTGGTGTCGGGAAGGATTTGTGTCGGCAAGAACTGGTATCGGGATGAACTAATGTCAGGAAGAGATGGTGTCGGTAAGGAGTCTGGATCAGAGGAAGTGGCTGGCGGATGAAGCCAGAGCGCTCGGTTCTAACCGCAGGGATACGGGTTCGATCTAGGGCGAAAGATGAGAAATCCCGGGTATACCTTTACCTTTGATATACCTTTGATAAGTTTCGAGAGTCTCACTACTCTCCGAGCCCGGCCATGGGCCAGTCTCGTCCAGTGCTTATCTGGTCAACCAGGCTGTTGCTGCTGGAGGCTCGCTGCCCCACATATCTATCACAGCCTGGTTGATCTGGCACCTGTGAAGATACTTGTCCAGTTTCCTCTTGAAGGCTTCTACACTTGTTCCAGCTGTGTTTCTAATATCTTGGTAAGATGTTGAATAGTCTGGGTCCACGAATGTTGACACAGTGTTCCCTTATTGTGCCCACCGCACCCCTGTTCCTCACTGGGTTTATTATGCACTTCCTCCCATATCTCTCACTCCAGTATGTTGTTATGGCAGTGTGCAGATTTGGGACCAGGCCCTCAAGTACTTTCCAGGTATATATTATCATGTATCTATCTTTTCTCCGCTCCAGTGAGTACATGTTCAAGACTTTAAGAGGTTCCCAGTAATTTAGATGCTTTACTGGCTCAATGTGAGCCATAAACGATCTCTGTATTTGTTCCAGCTCTGATATTTCTCCTGCTTTGAACGGGGCCGTCAACACTTTATTACCTCTAAATGATGGAGCACTAGCGATTTGAAGAGTATCACCAGTGGCATTATTTCCCTTGTTTTGAAAGTTCTCAATACGCACCGCATCATTATCCTGGCTGTCATGATTTTTGTCTTATTATGTTCTTTAAAAGAAAGGTCAACTGACATAATTATTCCCATGTCTTTTACGTATTCCTTTCGTACTATTTGGTAACCCTTTTGAGTTTTGTATACAGTGTTCCTGCTGAGTTCTTCATTCTTTCCATACCTAAGCAGCTGAAACTTATCACCATTGAACGTCATGTTCTCCACTGCCCACTGGAAAACCCTGCTTATGATTCCTGTAATTTTTCAATGTCTTCTAGCGTAGTGACTTTCATGCTTGTTTTAGTGTCATCTGCAAATGATGATACAAAAGTGTGCTGGGTGGTTTTATCTATGTCTGCTATGAGGATGAGAAACAGCAGAGGTGCCAGGACAGTGCCTTGGGGAACTGAGCTTTTGACCTCTCTGATGCTGGATCTTGCTCTGTTTACTACTACTTTTGTTCTGTGTGTTAGGAACCCGAGAATCCATCTGCCTACCTTCCCCGTAATGCCCATGGCCCTCATTTTGTGCGCTATCACTCCATGATCGCATTTGTCAAACGCAAAATCTGTGTAAATCACATCTGCGTTTTGGTCGTCTTCCAACGCCTCCGTAATTCTGTCATTATGGTTCAGCAGCTGTGACAGGCATGATCTTCCTGCTTTAAAATCATGCTGGTTTGGGTTATGCCGGTTGTGCTGGTCCATGAAGTTTGTAATCTGCCGTCTCATCACTCTTTCAAAGATTTTTATGATGTAGGAAGTGAGGGCTACTGGTCTGTAATTTTTAGCTAGCGCTCTACTACCTCCCTTATGCAAAGGAGCTATGTCTGCACTCTTTAACGTTTCCGGTATTTCACTTAGATCTATGTTATACTGAGGGCTAGTGGTACTTTGCATTTCTTTATAAAAAAGAGCATTCCATGAATCTGGTCTAGGTGTTGAATGAGTGAGCATGTTATTCATTTCTTTTTCGAAATCTATGGGATTTGTACTAATGTCAGTTAGTTGGTCTACGCGGCCTTCTGCTGGAGTGAAAAATGTTTCTGCATTTTCTACCTTGCTGTCATTTAGTGGGTTGCTGAACACTGACTCTCATTTCTCGTTCATTGTCAGTATACGAATCTTTTCTCAATAATGGTCCAGTTCTACAGGTAGTTCTTAGCTTGGATTTTGTATAGGAATAGAAATATTTTGGGTTTCTTGCAATATCCTGTATGGCCCTTTTTTCCCTTTGTACTTCTTCTGTTAGGTATAACATCCTAAGTTTTTGCTCTAATTCCGTGATCTCTCAGCTAAGACTATCTTTCCTGTGTTGTGGCATATTTGTGTTTTTAAGCAATTCAGTAACCCGTTTTCTTCTTCTGTACCATCTCCTACTCTCTCTATATCTGATCTTCTGGGCTTCTAGGCACTGGTGGGGATTTAGGTTGTTCATGTCTGATTCCCAAGATGTGTCTGATAGCGCTTGGTTTATTTTTTATCAGTGATTTCTATGGCTGTTGAAATTAAACTTACTGAACATCCCGTCTCTAATATTAGTGATGCAGTTCCCTAACCCTGAGTTAATACTCGTTTGAACTTCTATGATGTTGCGATCAGAGTATATTGTTTCTGTAACTGTTATGTCTCTGATTAGTTCCTTGTTGTTTGTGAATATCAAATCCAGGGTGAGACAGGCCTCGTAAATCCTGCCGCCTCTGGTTCACTAGGCAGTAAACAGACACCATAAGGTGTCTTGACGCTGGAAGAAAACCAAACGACTTGCTTGGCTTTCTCGGGAAGTAGTTACCGATTAAAAGTGGTCGTTAAGTGACGCGATGCTAGTAGCGCTGGTATCGGTTTAAAGATAGCGATCAAGGGGTCCTCCCTCCCGGCGTGTTTACACTGAGGGGCTGAACACGCTAGTTATGCAGCAGATGCGCCTCAGGGAGCCGCGCTCCCCATGCCCCTCTCCCCCCCCTTAGTCGTGAGCCTGGCCCCGTGTTTATACTTATGACGTCAATGCATGGCGCGGGGTGTCAACTACACACAGCGCCTTCATTATTTTATCACCTTCTAGCAATGTTATATATATACATATAATTAATGTATCTAAACACTATTTTTGTTTATATTCCTAGAATATGTGAACCTGTCATCTAGCAGCTCACAGCAGCATTTATTACCACAACAAAGAAGCTCAAAGTATCCACCTGGAATTACAATATTTAACTCAAAGTTCAGGGCGGCCTAGGTAAGACTAACGCTGGCTTCGCAATTATTTACTTTTTTGCCACCAGAACTCAAACTTTGGTCTAATTGAAAAGCAAGAGAGAGAGAGAGAGAGAGAGAGAGAGAGAGAGAGAGAGAGAGAGAGAGAGAGAGAGAGAGAGAGAGAGAGAGAGAGAAGATGGTGGCGGTAGCGCTAGTGAAGATGGGTGGGCGAGGGATGGTTGGAGGAGTGTTTTGGGCGTTCATGTGGAGAGATTCGGGAAGGAGGGGAGAGGGGGAGGGAAGGCTTGAGAGAGGGGTGCTGGGTAGGCTTCATTGATTTTGAAGGGCTGTCAGCGGCTGTCGGCTGGTCCAAACTTTGTTTTTTCTATTTTATTATCTACCGAGAAGACGTTAGTGGAACATTCTAACGCACAGGACGCCCTCGGTGAACACTAGACGCCCTCGGTGAACACTGGACACCCTCGGTGAACAGTGGACACCCTCGGTGAACAGTGTACACCCTCGGTGAACAGTGGACACCCTCGGTGAACAATGGACATCTTCGGTGAACAGTGAACACCCTCGGTGAACACTGAACGCCTTCATTGAAATCGAATGTCACAGGAATGCAGTTAGAAGACTGAGTAGATCTGTCACTCACTATGGTAACGTGAACACCGATAAGCACATCTACGGAGCAACTTGCAATGTGAACAGACTGACTGATGTTGTAGTGGCCAGACTCAGGCTTGGCTACAAGTACTTCTGGCAGTCTGGCAGACACACAGACGATGATCAAATCAAATGTAAAGTATGTGGTCAGCACTATGGTCATTACATTGAACAATATGTAGCTTGATGAACCTAGGCAGTATAATAGCCTAGGTGATATGTCAAGGTATCTTATTAATTAAAATAAGATACCAGACATAATGAGCAAATATCCTAGAATAGCTTGCAACAGATAAGACAATTGTAAAAAATTTTTTTTATATATATATATATATATATATATATATATATATATATATATATATATTATATATTATTGTGTGTGTGTGTGTGTGTGTGTGTGTGTGTGTGTGTGTGTGTGTGATGTGTGTGTGTGTGTGTGTGTGTGTGTGTGTAGTGTGTGTGTGTGTGTGTGTGTGTGTGTGTGTGTGTGAGTAATAAGATCACAGTAAACAGGTGATAACACAATATACAGAATAACCACGATGAAAAAACAGTGAAATTCCAAGCGATTTCATGATTTCTCACATTATCAAGGAATTTCACTATTTTTTCACACTGGTTATATATGGAGACGTACTCCTGTAGCCCTTTCGGGGCCTAGTTCCTAGGCTTTTTGTGTAACCAGATGGTCCTGCGCTACCATCCACAGGCTGGGAGACAAGCATGTGCAATAAACTAGCTGATTCGGTGGCAAAAACCAAATCCTAATCTTTCTGAAATATTCCACACACACACACACACACACACACACACACACACACACACACACACACACACACACACACACACACACATGGTACAAGCATGAATGTTCCAGAGAGGCAAAACACCTGCACAGAGCTATAAATCAGCAAAATATACACAGTGTTACCACAGTGTTACCAGATACCAGCACTGCAAATCCACCTTCTCACACGCCGGGGGAAGGCTTTATAGAAGGAGAGAGAAGATAGAAAGAGACGACAGAGAGAGGATAGAGGAGAGAGAGAGAGATCTGAGAGAGGAGAGAGAGAGAGAGAGAGAGAGAGAGAGAGAGAGAGAGAGAGAGAGAGAAGATTGAGTGAATGAGAGAGTACTAAAATTTAAAGAAAACTTTACTGGCGAACTTACATTTCAATTGTCCTCTAGCTGAAGAAAATCTCATCCTGCTTTATTATTATTATTATCATTATTGTTGTTGTTATTATTATTATTATTATTATTATTATTATTATTATTATTATTATTATTATTATTATTATTATTATCATTATCATTATTGTTGTTGTTATTATTATTATTATTATTATTAATAAGTGTATATACACCTCATTATACATACACATTATATATACTACTCTCATTAATTATACACAGTGTGGTGTATATCTCATAGTATATATGTATACACTGTGAGGTGTGTATGTCTCAGTGTATACATACATGCATAGTTTAAGTCCTGCTTCTTGAATGGCCACGTGACGTGCAGCCTGACTGAAACTGGTGTCGACGATAGGCTTCAAACCACCATTAACCAACCAACCGACGTAAATAAAAGATACAATTTACCTCCCCCCCTCCCCCCGTGACTCTTTTGTCAGCAATAAAAGCGAACATTTAGGCAGAAAAAAACACGCGAAGAAATCTCGAAAATTAAAAAAAAAAAAATTCAACAAAATTGGTCTGAAGAGCATAAAAAAAAAAAAGGTAGATGAAATCGTGAATTTAATTGGTTTAAAAAAAAAAGGTGTTTTTAACCCCCTCCCCCTAATCTATGGTTTAAAGAAATAAAGTCGAGTTGCTCTCCTCCCCTCCCCCTTCGATTTCGAAATACACCTGACTGCCTCCCATTCTCCCCAGGACCTGTGCGACACTTACGGGTTTGGCTCTTCCCTGTGATGGTAATGGTGGTGCAACTGATGTGTCTCTCAACCTGACCAACATTATTTGTCGAGTCGATGTTAAATAATTCTGTTATATGACCCGTAGTTAACATACTTAGTTACATTAACTTAATTAACAGGTCTCGTTACATTAACTTAGTTAACAGAGTTTCATTACATTAACTTAGTTAACAGGTCTACCTGGTGTTTACCTGGAGGGTATTCCGGGGATCAACGCCCCCACGGACCGGTCCATGACCAGGCCTCCTGGTGGATCAGGGCCTGATCAACCAGGCTGTTACTGCTGGCCGTACGTAGTCCAACGTATGAACCACAGCCCGGCTGATCTGACATTGACTTTAGGTATCTGTCCAGCTCCCTCTTGAAGACAACCAGGGGTCTATTGGTAATTCCCCTTATGTCTGGTGGGAGGCTGTTTAAGTCTTGGGCCCCGGACACTTACTGTGTTTTTTCTTAGTGTACCAGTGGCGCCCCTACTTTTCACTGGGGGTATGTTACATCGCCTGCCAAGTCTTTTGCTTTCGTAGGGAGTGATTTCTGTGTGCAGGTTAGGGACCAGTCCCTCCAGAATCTTCCAGGTGTAGATTATGATATATCTCTCTCGCCTGCGCTCCAGTGAATAGAAGTCAAGTGCTTCCAGGCGTTCCCAGTAGTTAAGGTGTTTGATGGAACTTATAGGTGCCGTAAAGGTTCTCTGTACATTCTCTAGACCTGCAATTTCACCTGTCTTGAATGGAGATGTTAATGTACAGCAGTATTCCAGCCTAGAGAGAATAAGTGAATTAAAAAGGATCGTCATTGGCTTGGCATCTCTTGTCTTGAATGTTCTCATTATCCATCCTATCAGTTTCCTCGCAGATGTGATAGTGGCATTGTTGCGGTCCTTAAAGGTGAGATCCTCAGACATTAACACTCCCAGGTCCCTCACATTATTTTTCCGCTCTATTGTATGATCAGAGTTTGTAGTATACTCAGTCCTAGTTATTATTTCCTCCAGTTTTCCATAACGGAGTAGTTGGAATTTGTCTTCACTGAACATCATATTGTACTCCGTTGCCCATTGGAAAACTTGGTTTATGTCTTCTTGGAGATTAACCGTGTCCTCAATGGATGACACTCATGCAGATCCTAGTATCGTCTGCAGAGGATGATACGGTGCTATGGTTTACATCTCTCGTTACATTAACTTAATGAACATTATTCGTTACATTATTTATTCTCTCTTATAAGCATTTCTTGACGCATCTATATTGTTAACTGTCATTGATCGCCTCTTGTTCCTGTCTCTTCCTTTTAAACACTGTTTGTCACCTCTTTTGAATTCTATGAGTATCTAACACGTCGTGATCGTGTCACCTCTGGTTTTCCTTTCCTCTATTGTTCTAAGATTTAGTTCCTTTTAATCTCTGGTTTTCCTTTCCTCTATTGTTCTAAGATTTAGTTCCTTTTAATCTTTCTTCTTCGTTCCTGAACTAGAGTTTAACGAAGTCTCCGATTTATCTCTTTCTAATGTTTGGTAATATTTGTGTAGGTGAAGGCTCCATGGTGGTGCTGCGTACTCTGTCATAGGTCCAGCATACCCTTAGTCGTGGTACCACGTTCTAGTTCTCAGGCTCGTCGTAATGATGTTTTCGCCGCGATGTATAAAGGTAATGAGGGCCTCCGTTCACATATATATGAATAAAAAATGCTTATAATTATAACCTTAAGTAAGCCAGCGGAAGGCCTCTGTCAGATGACCAAAAGCTCCAGCAGCGAGTCATCATATGAGTAAGACCCGCGTCAGGAAACACTTGTCCTGTTTACTGACGAACCTGCTAACTGATTCGTTTATATGCTTCGTATTCTTACCCTTATGTCTATTTTCATTTTATTTAGAAGATTTTAGTCCATCTTTCCAGTATGTATTTCGTACAAATGTTTCTTTCTCCTGCGCAGGAGGAGTTGCTGTAGTCTGAGAAGATTGTTGCAGTGTGTCCAGGTGTTCTTGCTGCCTCTCCCTGTCTTGTCCGGTGTTTATCCTCCTTGTTAGGTTTACATTCTCCCAAACATGACTGGCCAGGCATCATGTCGTTTTTATGTGTTAACAAACGCTCGGGTCCCAAGAGGATGCCCTTTGGGTCAAGCTCTTCAGATTCGTACATTTCTAGCTACTGGTTAAGCCCTGGTACTATCTCCACCATTCATAACCTTCGTGTCACCGCACTATTCTTTCCCTATCCCTAGCCAACAGTAATAGCCTGGTTGATCAGGCCCTGATCCACCACGAGGCCTAGTCACAGAACGGGTCGCGGGGGCGTTGACCCCCGAAACCCTCTCCAGGTATACTCCAGGTATCCCCACTTCCCCGCTCACTCCACAAAGGTCTTACCCAAACTCTCTTGTATTGTCGTGTCTCCGTGCATCCCTAACCTCGTCCAGGTATGTCGTTCAGTTTATCTAATTTTCCCGTGTACTCACATACGTTAAAGTGTTTCACTTGGATATTTTTTTATCCTGATTACAGTGCCTTTCTCAACGTCGCTTTCAGCTGACCAGTCTTGCTTGAGGTGGTTATCAAATGCCTTCTTTCAGTTCAAGAAAATGCAGTTCACCCACCCTTCTCTTGCTGCTGCTTGATCTGTCAAACACTCGTGAGTTCTAGAGAAGTTTTGCTTCATTTAAACCGGCGTGGGCTGCTGTGTATGTATCATTCGCCTCCCCAGGGGCCTCACACACCTCCCTAGGTGCCTCCTGAGGTGCTATCCACTTTTCATTACATTCTCAATTACTTTAGACCGTATGCTTGCTAGAGTACATGAGTAACTCATTGCTACTTGTCAAATAGTATCCTGTTTCCAATGATATATACTTTGTGTGCTCACTTATTTGTGTCCCCCTATTTGTGACTGCATGGGTTGATTCACAGCTCTTGGCCCCTGCCTCTTCGCTGTGAGTGTGTGTGTGTGTGTGTGTGTGTGTGTGTGTCTCCCTGATGTTGAGCTTGTAACATGCAAGAAAGTCATTGTTTACCTCTGAGCTGGTGTCCGGGGAAGTGACTCAACCAGCCTCGTGTAGCAACTGTTATTATTATGCAACGTCAATAGAGAAAACGCATTTGTTCTCTGGGTAGGTGTGCGCTGGCAAGAGTTCACACGTCGTGGCCACCGCTCGTTCACCTCCTGGCTACCCCTCGTTCACCTCCTGGCTACCCCTCGTTCACCTCCTGGCTACCCCTCGTTCACCTCCTGGCTACCCCTCGTTCACCTCCTGGCTACCCCTCGTTCACCTCCTGGCTACCCCTCGTTCACCTCCTGGCCACCGCTCGTTCACCTCCTGGCTACAGCTCGTTCACCTGGTCAACGCTCGTTCACTTGTCCACCGCTCGTTAACCTGGCAACCGCTCGTTCACCTGGCCACCGCTCGTTCACCTGGCCACCGCTCGTTCACCTGGCCACCGCTCGTTCACCTGGCCACCGCTCGTTCACCTGGCCACCGCTCGTTCACCTGGCCACCGCTCGTTCACCTGGCCACCGCTCGTTCACCTGCACCGCTCGTTCACCTGGCTCATACGCTCGTTCACTTCGTGGCCACCGCTCGTTCACCTGGGTCGTTCCACCGCTCGTTCACCTGGCACCGCTCGTTCTCAGCTCGTTACTGGCCACCGCTCGTTCACCTGGCTTCACGCGCTCGTTCACCTGGCTACCGCTCGTTCCTGCGTGTTATGACCTGTTAAGTGTTTGTATGTGTGTCACCTGGCTACGTCGTTCATGGACTGTGTTAGGTCGTGTTGTGTTATGGTGTAAGTTAGTTTGTTGTACGTTGTAGTCATGTATGTGTGTGTGCGTGTGTGTGTGTGTGTATGATGTGTGTGTGGTGTGTTTTGTGTGTGTGTGTAGTGTGTGTGTAGTGATGTGGAGGTGTGTGTGTATGAAGGTGTGTGTGTATGTGTATGTGTGTGTGTGTACGTGTATGTGTTTGTACTTGTGTGTGTGTGAGTGTGTGTGTGTGTGTACTCACCTAATTGTGATTGCAGTGGTCGAGACTCCTGGCCCCGCCTCTTCACTGATTGCTACTAGGTCCTCTCTCTCCCTGCTCCATGAGCTTTATCATACCTCGTCTTAAAGCTATGTATGGTTCCTGCCTCCACTAAATCACTTGCTAGACTATTCCACTTCCTGACAACTCTATGGCTGAAGAAATACTTCCTAACATCCCTTTGACTCGTCTGAGTCTTCAACTTCCAGTTGTGACCCCTTGTTTCTGTGTCCCCTCTCTGGAACATCCTGTCTCTGTCCACCTTATCTATTCCACGCAGTATTTTGCATGTCGTTATCATATCTCCCCTAACCCCCGTATCCTCCAGTGTCGTCAGGCCGATATTCCTTAACCTTTGTCACTTAGCCTATACTCTGTCTGCGGTCTTCTTTGCCCTTCCCCGATCTTCATGACTTTGCATTTAACGAGGTTAAACTCGAGAAGCCAGTTGTTGGACCATGTGTCCAGCAACTGGCTTCTCGAGTTTAATCCCGCTAAATGCAAGACACTGTCCAGGTCTCTTTGTAGTCCTGCCTGATTCTCATCTGATTTAATTCTCCTCATTAACTTCACATCATCTGCGAACAGGGACACTTCTGAATCTATCCCTTCCATCATGTCATTCACATATACCAAAAATAGCACTGGTCCTAGGACTGACCCTTGTGGGACCCCGCTCGTCACAGGCGCCCACTGTGATACCTCATCACGTACCATGACTCGTTGTTGCCTCCCTGTCAGGTATTCTCTGATCCATTGCAGTGCCCTTCCTGTTATACGTGCCTGATCCTCTAGCTTCTGCACCAATCTCTTGTGAGGAACTGCATCGAAGGCCTTCTGGCAGTCCAAGAAAATGCAGTCAACCCACCCTTCTCTCTAGTGTCTTACTTCTGTTACCTTGTCATAAAATTCCAGGAGGTTTGTGACACAGGGTTTGCCTTCCATGAATCCGTGCTGGTTGTCGTTAATAATCTTGTTCCGTTCTAGGTGCTCCACCACTCTCCTCCTGATAATCTTCTCCATGACTTTGTATACTATACACGTCAGTGACACTGGTCTATAGTTTAGTGCCTTGTTTCTGTTTCCTTTCTTAAAAATGTGTGTGTGCGTGTATGTGTGTATGTATGTGTGTGTGTATGTGTATGTGTGTGTGTACGTGTATGTGTGTGTATTTGTGTGTGTAGGTGTGTGTGTGTGTTTGTATGTGTGTACTCACCTATTTGTACACACCTATTTGTGGTTGCAGGGGTCGTGTCATAGCTCCTGGCCCCGCCTCTTCACTGATTGCTACTAGGTCCTCTCTCTCCCTGCTCCATGAGCTTTATCAAACCTCGTCTTAAAACTATGTATGGTTCCTGCCTCCACTACGTCACTTTCTAGGCTATTCCACTTCCTGACAACTCTATGACTGAAGAAATACTTCCTAACATCCCTTTGACTCATAGGAGTGTTCAACTTCCAATTGTGACCCCTTGTTTCTGTGTCCCCTCTCTAGAACATCCTGTCTCTGTCCACCTTATCTATTCCTCGAAGTATTTTATATGTCGTTATCATGTCTCCCCTAACCCTCCTGTTCTCTAGTGTCGTCAGGCCGATTTCCCTTAACCTTTCTTCGTAGGACAATCCCCTTAGCTCTGGGACTAGTCTTGTTGCAAACCTTTGCACTTTCTCTAATTTCTTGACGTGCTTGACCAGGTGTGGGTTCCAAACTGGTGCTGCATACTCCAGTATGGGCCTGACGTATATGGAGTACAGAGTCTTGAACGATTCCTTAGTGAGGTATTGGAACGCTATTCTTAAGTTTGCCAGACGCCCGTATGCTGCAGCAGTTATCTGACTGATGTGTGCCTCAGGAGATGTGCTCGGTATTATACTCACCCCAAGATCTTTTTCCTTGAGTGAGGTTTGCAGTCTTTGGCCACCTAGACTATACTCTGTCTGCGGTCTTCTTTGCCCTTCCCCGATCTTCATGACTTTACATTTGGCAGGGTTAAATTCAAGGAGCCAGTTACTGGACCAGGCTTGTAATCTGTTCAGGTCTCTTTGTGGTCCTGCCTGATCCTCGACGTATGTGTATATGTGTGTGTACGTGTATGTGTGTATTTGTGTGTGCGTGTGTGTATGTGTGTGTATGTGTATGTGTGAGCATGTATGTGTGTGTACTCACCAAATTGTACTCACCTAATTGTGGTTGCAGGAGTCGAGACTCAGCTCCTGGCCCCGCCTCTTCACTGATCGCTACTGGGTCCCTTCTCTCCCTGCTCCATGAGCTTTATATGGTTCCTGCCTCCACTACATCACTTGCTAGACTATTCCACTTCCTGACAACTCTATGGCTGAAGAAATACTTCCAAACATCCCTTTGACTCATCTGAGTCTTCAACTACAATTGTGACCCCTTGTTTCTGTGTTCCCTCTCTTGAACATCCTGTCTCTATGCACCTTGTCTATTCCCCGCAATATTTTGTATGTCGTTATCATGTCTCCCCTCACCCTCCTGTCCTCCAGTGTTGTCAGGCCGATTTCCCTTAACCTTTCTTCGTAGGACATTCCCCTTAGCTCTGGAACTAGCCTTGGTATTTGTCGCTCACAAATACCAGAAACAGCACCGGTCCCAGGACTGACCCCTGTGGAACCCCACTCGTCACAGGCGCCCACTCTGACACCTCATGTGTGTATGTATGTGTGTGTGTGTATGTGTGTGTGTGTGTGTGTGTGGTGTGTGTGTGTGTGTGTGTGTGTGTGTGTGTGTGTGTGTGTGTGTGTGTGTGTGTGTGTGGTCAGTAGTTAATATGTACACAAACACTAGTTTTTAATTAACCATCGCCTTCCCTCATCTCATCACGAGTGATGCTGGTAAAGAAGGTGTTGAGGGGGCGTGGCCTTTTATGTCATGTTTACGTCATGTTCACCATCTGGTGGACATTCCTCGGCTAAAGAGCAAGACAGAGTTCACTAGCAGAACAATATGACCTATGTTGAGCAAGCCAGCTTATGTTTATGTGGCTTCACAAGCCTTGATGTTCCCGGATTTAGGTCACAGACCAGACTGTGATAATTGGCTCTACTTCGTTGCATTTTCCCGGCGATTGGTTAGGTTAGGTTAGGTCAAGACACGTTGGGTTAGGTTAGGTTAGGTTAGGTCAAGACACGTTGGGTTAGGTTAGGTTAGGTTAGGTCAAGACACGTTGGGTTAGGTTAGGTTAGGTAAGGTCTAGACACGTTGGGTTAGGTATTGCTCAGACGGTATTGTTCCCTCTGACTCTCTCTCTGTCAGTCTGTCTGTCTGTCTGTCTCACTCTCTCTCTCTCTCTCTCTCTCTCTCTCTCTCTCTCTTATATATATATATATATATATATATATATATATATATATATATATATATATATATATGTATATATATATATATATATATATATATATATATATATATATATATATATATATATATATATATATATATATATATATATATATATATATTTATTAATTTATTTATTTATTTATTTATTTATATATATACAGAATTTGTCTGTCATAAGTATACCTGTCACACACACAGTTGGACGTGTCAGTGACGAAGTTATACATAGAGCAGCAGTCCATAACCTTACGTCAAGCTCGCATAAAAAACGCTGGCAGGCGTCTTTGTATGAGTGTTCCCGTGTTGGGGAGTGAGAGAGACACTGCGACGACAGGGGATGATGGTCCCGTGTTGGGGAGTGAGAGAGACACTGCGACGACAGGGGATGATGGTCCCGTGTTGGGGAGTGAGAGAGACACTGCGACGACAGGGGATGATGGTCCCGTGTTGGGGAGTGAGAGAGACACTGCGACGACAGGGGATGATGGTCCCGTGTTGGGGAGTGAGAGAGAGACACTGCGACGACAGGGGATGATGGTCCCGTGTTGGGGAGTGAGAGAGACACTGCGACGACAGGGGATGATGGTCCCGTGTTGGGGAGTGAGAGAGACACTGCGACGACAGGGGATGATGGTCCCGTGTTGGGAAGTGAGAGAGACACTGCGACGACAGGGGATGATGGTCCCGTGTTGGGGAGTGAGAGAGACACTGCGACGACAGGGGATGATGGTCCCGTGTTGGGGAGTGAGAGAGACACTGCGACGACAGGGGATGATGGTCCCGTGTTGGGGAGTGAGAGAGAGACACTGCGACGACAGGGGATGATGGTCCCGTGTTGGGGAGTGAGAGAGACACTGCGACGACACGGGATGATGGTCCCGTGTTGGGGAGTGAGAGAGAACACTGCGACGACACGGGATGATGGTCCCGTGTTGGGGAGTGAGAGAGAGACACTGCGACGACAGGGGATGATGGTCCCGTGTTGGGGAGTGAGAGAGAGACACAGCGACGACAGGGGATGATGGTCCCGTGTTGGGGAGTGAGAGAGACACTGCGACGACAGGGGATGATGGTCCCGTGTTGGGGAGTGAGAGAGAGACACTGCGACGACAGGGGATGATGGTCCCGTGTTGGGGAGTGAGAGAGACACTGCGACGACACGGGATGATGGTCCCGTGTTGGGGAGTGAGAGAGAGACACTGCGACGACACGGGATGATGGTCCCGTGTTGGGGAGTGGAGAGAGACACTGCGACGACAGGGGATGATGGTCCCGTGTTGGGAGGAGAGAGGAGACACAGCGACGACAGGGGATGATGGTCCCGTGTTGGGGAGTGAGAGAGACACTGGACGACAGGGGATGATGGTCCCGTGTTGGGGAGTGAGAGAGACACTGCGACGACACGGGATGATGGTCCCGTGTTGGGGAGTGAGAGAGAGACACTGCGACGACACGGGATGATGGTCCCGTGTTGGGGAGTGAGAGAGAGACACTGCGACGACAGGGGATGATGGTCCCGTGTTGGGGAGTGAGAGAGAGACACAGCGACGACAGGGGATGATGGTCCCGTGTTGGGGAGTGAGAGAGACACTGCGACGACAGGGGATGATGGTCCCGTGTTGGGAGTGAGAGAGAGACACTGCGACGACAGGGGATGATGGTCCCGTGTTGGGGAGTGAGAGAGACACTGCGACGACACGGGATGATGGTCCCGTGTTGGGGAGTGAGAGAGAGACACTGCGACGACACGGGATGATGGTCCCGTGTTGGGGAGTGAGAGAGAGACACTGCGACGACAGGGGATGATGGTCCCGTGTTGGGGAGTGAGAGAGAGACACAGCGACGACAGGGGATGATGGTCCCGTGTTGGGGAGTGAGAGAGACACTGCGACGACAGGGGATGATGGTCCCGTGTTGGGGAGTGAGAGAGACACTGCGACGACACGGGATGATGGTCCCGTGTTGGGGAGTGAGAGAGAGACACTGCGACGACACGGGATGATGGTCCCGTGTTGGGGAGTGAGAGAGAGACACTGCGACGACAGGGGATGATGGTCCCGTGTTGGGGAGTGAGAGAGAGACAGCGACGACAGGGGATGATGGTCCCGTGTTGGGGAGTGAGAGAGACACTGCGACGACAGGGGATGATGGTCCCGTGTTGGGGAGTGAGAGAGACACAGCGACGACAGGGGATGATGGTCCCGTGTTGGGGAGTGAGAGAGAGACACAGCGACGACACGGGATGATGGTCCCGTGTTGGGGAGTGAGAGAGAGACACTGCGACGACACGGGATGATGGTCCCGTGTTGGGGAGTGAGAGAAAGACACTGCGACGACAGGGGATGATGGTCCCGTGTTGGGGAGTGAGAGAGACAGCGACGACAGGGGATGATGGTCCCGTGTTGGGGAGTGAGAGAGACAGCGACGACAGGGGATGATGGTCCCGTGTTGGGGAGTGAGAGAGACAGCGACGACACGGGATGATGGTCCCGTGTTGGGGAGTGAAAGAGAGACACTGCGACGACAGGGGATGATGGTCCCGTGTTGGGGAGTGAGAGAGACAGCGACGACAGGGGATGATGGTCCCGTGTTGAGGAGTGAGAGAGAGACACAGCGACGACAGGGGATGATGTTCCCGTGTTGGGGAGTGAGAGAGAGACACTGCTACGACAGGGGATGATGTTCCCGTGTTGGGGAGTGAGAGAGAGACACAGCGACGACAGGGGATGATGTTCCCGTGTTGGGGAGTGAGAAGAGACACTGCGACGACAGGGGATGATGTTCCCGTGTTGGGGAGTGAGAGAGAGACACTGCACGACGGGGGATGATGTTCCCGTGTTGGGAGTGAGAGAGAGACACAGCGACGACAGGGGATGATGTTCCCGTGTTGGGGAGTGAGATAGAGACACAGCGACGACAGGGGATGATGTTCCCGTGTTGGGGAGTGAGAGAGAGACACTGCACGACAGGGGATGATGTTCCCGTGTTGGGAGTGAGAGTAGAGACACTGCACGACAGGGGATGAACGAGTCCCAGTGGAAGATCCAGGATACATGGTTCTTATTGACCTTAGGTGAGCAAGCAACAGTCACCAGTGAGCAAATACTCCATGATAAATTGTGTTTTATATGACTATAACAATCATATCAAGGCACAGTGAGCAAATACTCATATATATTATTATTATATAATATATATATATAATATATATATATATATATATATATTATATATATATATATATATATATATATATATATATATATATATATGCACAGACACACAACGGAAAGTAAGCATGTTTGAACCTTGAGCGAGGGGTGGGAGGTTTGGTCTGGTCTCCCAACACCTACTGTCCCTGTTACCTAGCAGTAAATAGGTACCTTTTACCTAGCAGTAGATAGGCTCCTGTTACCTAGCAGTACACAGGCACCTGTTACCTAGCAGTAGATAGGTATCTGTTACCTAGAGGTAGATAGGTACCTGTTACCTAGCAGTAGATAGGGACCTGTTACCTAGCAGTAGATAGGTACCTGTTACCTAGCAGTAGATAGGTACCTGTTACCTAGCAGTAGATAGGTACCTGTTACCTAGCAGTATATAGGTACCTGTTACCTAGCAGTAGATAGGTATCTGTTACCTAGCAGTAGATAGGTACCTGTTACCTAGCAGTAGATAGGTACCTGTTACATAGCAGTAGATAGGTACCTGTTACCTAGCAGTAGATAGGTACCTGTTACCTAGATGTAGATAGGTACCTGTTACCTAGCAGTAGATAGGTACCTGTTACCTAGCAGTAGATAGATACCTGTTACATAGCAGTAGATAGGTACCTGTTACCTAGCAGTAGATAGGTACCTGTTACCTAGCAGAAGATAGGTACCTGTTACCTAGCAGTAGATAGGTACCTGTTACCTAGCAGTAGATAGGTACCTGTTACCTAGCAGTAGATAGATACTTGTTACATAGCAGTAGATAGGTACCTGTTACCTAGCAGTAGATAGGTACCTGTTACCTAGCAGTAGATAGTTACCTGTTACCTATCAGTAGATAGGTACCTGTTACCTAACAGTAGATAGGTACCGGTTACCTAACAGTAGATAGGTACCTGTTACCTAGCAGATAGGCACCTGTTACCTAGCAGTAGATAGGTACCTGTTACCTAGTAGTACACAGGTACTTGAGCAGAGAACATTAAAGGAAATGTGCCACACTAGATGGCTTCCCTGGGTTACCCCGGGTAACCCTGGGTTATCCCACAGGATCCCTAGTTCTCCTCCTCTTTTCTTTCTTCTTTTTCTTTTCTTCGTTTTCTTCTTCTTCCTCTTTTTATTTTTTTTAGCAAGTGAAGTGACATATGTTGAAAGAAGAGCAAGTGCTGACAGGTGAGGGAAGACAGGCTGTGAGAGAGAGATTAGATTTTTAGATTTTGCCACCGAAGTGGCTAGTTTATATAGAGAGAACATATGTTGATACTTAAAAAAACACGAACCTAACCTAAGCTAACCTCAAATTATAACTTCTAACAACACCCCCCCCCAACCACACACATACACACGACTTTGCACCAAGTGCAAAGTCACGAGGATTGGGGAAGGTCTAAGAAGATTACAGACAGAGTACAGTCTAGGTGGCCAAAGACTGCAACTCTCACTCAAGAAAAAGGATCTTGGGGTGAGTATAATACCGAGCATATCTTTGAGGCGCACATCAAGCAAATAACAGCTGCAGCATATGGGCGCCTGGCAAACCTGAGAAAGGAATCATTCAAGACTCTGTACACCGTGTACCTCAGGACCATATTGGAGTATGAAGCACCAGTTTAGAACCCACACCTGGTCAAGCACGTCAGGAAATTAGAGACAGTGCAAAGGTTTGCAACATGACTAGTCCCGGAGCTGAGGGGCATGTCCTACTAGGAGAGGTTAAGGGAAATCGACTTGACGACACTGGAGGACAGGAGGGATAGGGATGACATGATCACGACATATAAAATACTGACAAGGTGGATAGGGACAGAATATTTCAGAGATGGGACACAACAACAAGGGGTCACAACTGGAAGATGAAGACTCAGATGAGTCACAGGGATGTTAGAAGTATTTCTTCAGTCATAGGGTTGTCAGGAATTGGAACATTCTGGAGAGTGATGAAGTGGACGCAGGATCCATACGTAGCTTTAAAAAGAGATATGATAAAGCTCACGGAGAAGGAAGAGTGGACCTAGTAGCGATCAGTGTAGAGGCGGGGCCAGGAGCTATGAATCGACCCCTGCAACCACAAATAAGTGAGCACACACACAAGGATTCATGGAAGGCAAATCCTGTGCCACAAACCTTCTGGGGTTTTAAGACAAGGTAACAGAAGTAAGACACGAGAGAGAGGGGTGGGTTTATTGCATTCTCTTGAACTGCAAGAAGGCCTTCGACACAGTTCCTCACAAGAGATTAGTGCAAAAGCTAGAGGATCAGGCACGTATAACAGGAAAGGCACTGCAATTGATCAGAGAATACCTGACAGGGAGGCAACAACGAGTCATGGTACGTGATGAGGTATCACAATGGGCGCCTGTGACGAACGAGGTTCCACAGGGGTCAGTCCTAGGACCAGTGCTGTTTTTTGTATATGTGAATGAGATGACGGAAGGGAGAGACTCAGAAGTGTCCCTGTTTTCAGATGAGGTGAAATTAATGAGGAGAATTAAATCAGATGAGGATCAGGCAGGACTACAAAGAGACCTGGACAGGCTGGACATGTAGTCCAACAACTGACTACTCGAATTTAACCCCGCCAAATGCAAAGTCATGAAGATCGGGGAAGGGCAAAGAAGACCGCAGACAGAGTATAGGCTAGGTGGCCAAAGACTGCAAACCTCAATCAGGGAGAAACATCTTGGAGTGAGTATAACACCGAGCACGTCTCCGGAAGCACACATCAACCAGATAACTGCTGCAGCATATGGGCGCCTGGCAAACCTGAGAATAGCGTTCCGATACCTCAGTAAGGAATCGTTCAAGACACTGTACACCGTGTACGTCAGGCCCATACTGGAGTATGCAGCTCCAGTTTGGAACCCACACCTGGTCAAGCACGTCAAGAAATTAGAGAAAGTGCAAAGGTTTGCAACAAGGCTAGTTCCAGAGCTAAGGGGAATGCCCTATGAAGAAAGGTTAAGGGAAATCGGCCTGACGACACTGGAGGACAGGAGGGTTAGGGGAGACATGATAACGACATAAAAATACTGCGAGGAATAGATAAGGTGGACAGAGACAAGATGTTCCAGAGATGGAACACAGAAACAAGGGGTCACAATTGGAAGTTGAAGACTCAGATGAGTCAAAGGGATGTTAGGAAGTATTTCTTCAGTCACAGAGTTGTCAGGAAGTGGAATAGTCTGGCAAGTGAGGTAGTGGAGGCAGGAACCATACATTGCTTTAAGACGAGGTATGATGAAGCTCATGGAGCAGGGAGAGAGAGGACCTAGTAGCGATCAGTGAAGAGGCGGGGCCAGGAATGAGTCTCGACCCCTGCAACCACAAATAGATGAGTACAAAATGGTATACACACACACACACACACACACGAATCGACCCCTGGAACCACAAATAGGCGAGTACACCCGGTAATCCGGATTCAGCACCGACCAATCCATCTTAGAAGAAAGCCAACAAGATTCCTCAGTAGATGTTGATACTCTCACACAGGCAGAGTTCAGAGTCCCGTTTTAGTGCACCGAGGCGCCCCACCTCCACTACCCTGGGTATTTCTGTACCCAGAAGGGCTTAAAATACCCGACTCTTTACTAAACTCGACTCAGTTAGGCTAGAATACACAGAATGCCATAATATTGAAGAGACGCGGGGAGGAAATATGAGGGACTTGAGGAATGTTGGGGAGGGACGCCATTGGCCCGGGGGGGTATATGGGTACGGGGCATTAAGGAGGGAGGTCAGGAGGAAGGGATGAATGGATGGATAGAGGTTGGTGGGGAGAAATGGAGGGTAGAGGAATTTTGTGAACTAGTAGTGAATGGTTGGTGAGGAGAGATCCCAGGAGGAGGAAGAGAAGGAGGTGGAGGGAGAGGAAGAAGAGGAAGAGGAGGAGGTAGAGACGAACAAGCAATACAAGAAACCTGAGAATGAGAGGAGGTAAACAGTGGAGAGAGTAGCGGAGGTAAAACTCCATTAATAACCTTTAAACATAGACACGAGAGAGGAAATGATATTGGGGTTACATAGGTAGCAATAGTCAATAAATGACTAAGAGACGAAGCCCAGGAGCTGCAGTTTAACCACAACGAGGCCCAGGAGCTGCAGTCTGAGCTCTCAGAACACAGCTATATAAAAAGACATCCACACAGAGGGAAACTCAAGAGATGGATACACAAGTTGGTTAAGCTGTGGTAGAGATGGACTTACACAGCGGACACCAGAGACACTGTAAAGCCTTACAATATATTAGATGAAACTTATGTGTACCTTAAGAAGAGAAGACGGTGGTGACCACCACTGATTTTTTTCCACATATATATATATATATATATATATATATATATATATATATATATATATAACAATCCTCCCAGAAGTCACTACTACCACTCCATCCAACAGTACCCTCCTGGGAGCACCTGCTGGGTCACCACGCCATCGACACTGTCCTCAAGGACAAAGTGAATGACCTGAAAAGAATGGAGGAGAGAATAAGTGATCTTGATGCCCATGATGCCCTGTATCTCCTCACAAGGTGTCTTACTATGCCAAGACTCACTTACTTCCTGAGGTGCGCACCCTCTTTTGAAAACCCAACACTTGACGAGTATGACGCACACCTGAGATCAACCTTCAAGAAGGCACTGAATCTGTCACTAGAGGATCAGCAATGGGAGCAGGCAACCCTCCCAGTGCGACTGGGAGGTATAGGGGTGCGCAAAGCAAGGCAGGTAGCGTTACCTGCATTTCTGTCATCGTGTTTGGCTTCCAGTGGATTAGTCAAGAGGATTGTCCCTGAACGTTTGAGAGGGGTGGTGGGAGCTCAAGACCCCAAGTTCATTGAAGCAGCAGTGCAGTGGGACATCCTGGCAGACTCCTCCAGTAGACCAGCTCCTCCCAAAGAGCACAAACAGTCCCACTGGGACAAACCGATCATGGAAAAAATTTCCAACACAATGCTCACCAACGCTTCAGGAAAGGACAAAGCTCGTCTCCTAGCGGTGAAGGCACCACACTCAGGAGATTTCCTTCTTGCTGTTCCCAATTCCTCTCTGGGGACTCGACTCGACCCACAGGCCATTCGGATTGGTGTTGCTCTTCGCCTAGCCGCCCCCATACTCACCGAACATAGGTGTATTTGCGGCAGGGCGACGGCTGACCAATTCGGACTTCATGGTCTAGTGTGTCACACATCAGAAGGGGAAGTATGCTAGACATGAGGAGGTCAATGACATCATAAAGAGAAGCCTCGCCACAGCCCGTTGCCCAGCTCAACGGAACCCCAAGTGCAGAGGTCTGATGGAAGTCAAAAGCGTCCTGATGGAGCCACCATGCTACCCTGGAAGGATGGTAAGCAGATTGCTTGGGACTACACCTGTGCTGCCACATTGGCAGACACCTACCTGCCACACTCCTTAGCCGAAGGGGTGGAGCTGCCAGCCACAGGAGACCCAGAAGACCCGCAAATATGAAGACCTTCCCTCTTGCTATAACTTCATCCCAATAGGGTCGGAGACCCATGGAGCATGGGGCAAGTGTGCTCTAAAGTTTCTCAAGGAGCTGGGTGGAAAACTCATCATAGAAACCAAGGACCACAGGGCGACCAGCTTCCTGTTTCAGAGACTCAGTGTTGCGATCCAGAGGGAAATGCCTGCAGTATTCTGGGCACGCGGCCCACTGCCGGGGAGTTGGACGAAGTATTTGACATGTAGCTCTGAGTTGTTATCTATGTTGTTTTACTCCCATTGTATTTTGTATTTTGTCTTGAAATAAAGTTTGTATAAAAAAGATGGGGTAGTAGGGAAGTGGAATATTCAAATGGCTTCAGAAAGAAATCTAAATATTCTTCCTTGAAGTCTTTTTATCCACTTCTCCAGGCAATAGGTCCCACAATTGACACTAGAGGTGGACCCCATCCTATTATATATATATATATATTATATATATATATATATATATATATATATATATATATATATATATATATATATATATATATATATATATATATATATATATATATATATATATGCGTGTGTAGAGGAGGATAAACACACTCTACAACACTGCTGCATCTTAATTATAACGTAGCAGAGTTCTGGTGTGTTAAATTGATAACACAAATATTAGTGCACAATGTAAACACGGCAGAACTAAAGTTTGAAACATCTTACAAACATACGCAGGATTTGCATAAATTAGATAGCGATAATTTGCAAAGGTGTAAACCCCTGTGTAGCCTTATTCAATAAGAGTATTTCACTGTTGATAATGCAATGTCACTGCAAGAAAGGTCACATAAGCGGTTACTGGATATAAACAAGGTCTTGAAATTAGATGGAAAAAAAAAGAAAACAGAGTACAAGATGGTATAAACATTGTAGGAATGAACGCAGGCCTGTTCCTAGACGTACAAACAACATAGCATCAACATTGTACAATCACCTCTCACATACGTGGATGACTCAATGAAACATTGACAGATTCAAGAGGCTTTACCTCATTCATAAGAACATTTTCTCACTTAGTACCACACACTTACATACACACACCATTATAAACCTATTAGGCACTGAGCCACATTTTCCTGGCCAACCTGGCACCTAGGGTGCGACACTAATGCCAAGGGAGGAAAGGGGAAGGGAATGAGAATCCGTGTGCGGTACCGTCATCACTCATTGATACCCACGCTGCCTCTGTTGTCTTGATCATTGATGAGAGATAACAGCGCACCTCAGACTCACCAGGCTGAACATGGGCATATATACCTAGATTTGTGTATCTCCCAGAGTATACACATTCTGTGTGGCTATAGAATCGGCTATAGAAAATGGTGTAAAATAACGACTGGAACTATATATCGTTGCAGACCATGGAGCTGAACTTTTCTCCAGGCTGCTGGTCTCACCACCTCTATTACTATTTCTCCAAGATTGATGGACTGATTACATGATTTTCATTTCACTGCCATACCTGCTTCTTCTGTATTTAACTGAAGAAGCCTACCGTGTAAGCGTAATGTCTCAACAAGAAAGATATCCAACTGTTGCAGATGTGTCTTACTCATCAGCTCTGAATACTTAGAAGAGTAGTGTGGCTACTTGCAATAATTTCTTTTTACTGAGTTGCACTATAGAATACAAGAAGTTAGGCAACAGGTATGGCAATATCTTTTTTTTTTGTGGGTTAAACAGATCTGCTCTTCCAGCCTAGCCTGGAGAGTTATGCATAAAATAACTTGGAAAAAGGAGTGATAATATTGGTCATTCTTTCCTCTCGAAAAAGTTTATGACCTCGTAAATAACCAAGCCAATACATCCAGGCAGGAAAATCTCCCATCTCATATTAGAGCAATCATAGAGAGTGCTGCTCAAGAAAAGTTGAAAATTAAGTTATTTCATGAGAAAAATATTGATGAGAGTGATTGCCCGTTCACTGATTATGAGGCGTAGATATTGTATTAAATAGTCGTCGATCAACCACTCCTGGAGAGGATGGTATAACTTATGATATCCCAGAAATTTAAGACAACTCCCTGAAAACCCTTTGTTAACACTGTAATCTTAGTTACACCGAGGGTGTTCTTCCTACTTCCTGGATCAATAGTGTCATTGTGCCTCGTTCCTATGCCATAACAGCTTGAGATATTTAAACCAATCTCATTAACTAGTCATTGTAAAACATTTGAAAGAATGATTTTATGACAGGGATGTGTGCAAAATTGTATCATCATTCTCACTGCACACACTTCATCTAGTTTTACCACAATTCTTGATCTAAAATCTGCCTTTAATATCGCAAACTTCAGATTGTTATACTTCATGAATTAGCCAATATGAATATTGTATATTAGGTTATCTGTCAAATAAAATATTCTATGTTCTCCACCAAGGCGTCAGAGGCGAAGGTACCCCGTGGCTAAAGCTCTCGCTTCACACGGCGAGGGTTCGGGTTCGATTCCCGGCGAGAGTAGAAACATTGGGCGTGTTTCTTTACACCGGTTGTATATGTTCCCCATCAGTAAAATGGGTACCTGGGAGTTAGTCGACTGGTGTGGGTCGCATCCTGGGATAAAACTGACCCGAAATGCTCTGCATAACAAGCGGCATTCTATATAGTAGTATGTCACTGAATAACAAAAAAGGCACAATACCGTGACTGGAACAATACACAAATAACCCGCAATTGAAGAAAGGAGCTTACCTTGTACATATTATTATTATAATTAGTGTACATATTATTATTATAATCTGAAGAAATGTTCCTAGGGTGAACACCACCGCAGGGAGTTCTCGCACCCATGTTATTTAATGTCTTGATTAATGCTCTCCTAAACATATAGCCATAAGCTATGCCGATGACATCATGATCTGTACAACATGGCATTAGATGAGTACTATTTTTAACGAAATATAAGTAATTTGTAATCGACTAGGCCTCGTCATATCATCGAAAATATATTCCATGGTGAAAACATATGCCACGTTAAATTTAACATATACCTTGGTGTAGACGTACCCTTCAATAAATCCACCATACCACAACTAAATAAGAAATGTAAAGATAGGCTTGATGCTCTCAAACTGTTCCTGGCTACAACCCCAACTGTGGTGCTAATGTGAGAATGATGTATGTAGCCTATATTAGATCCTTAATTGATTATGCTGCGTCTCTTAATATTAGCTAAAGAAAATTTTCTCTGGCCCTTAAAAGTAATGCAAAATAAAGCCATCAGATTTATTCTTGGCTGTCCTAAAACTACCATGGCTCTTATTATGAGGAAGGAGCTTGGAGTTGCTAGTATAAATGATAGGATTATTGAGATTAACCCTGTACTTGGTATTAGAATGTTAAGAAATTGACCAAAAATGTCACTATAAATCTTGCTCAATGTCTAAAAGTAAATAAACACAGATTTAAATGGATTACGAAAACATACAAGTATCTTAAGTTTTATAACCTGCATGAACTGTATCATTGTAAACAACAAAATCATTTCAACCCTCCATGGAAGTTGTATTCATTTAATATCACATTTCTTAAAGCACTTTTGCAGAAGCTCATCACTAGTAATCCCTTCCTTGCAAAGGCAACTGCTCAAGAAGAAATTTTTCGCTTAACTCTTAGTAATAATATCACAAATTATGTACTCTGGTGGATTTAAGCAGGAGTCTACTAGCAACCATGTTCAGTTTGGCATAAGAGTTAACAACTGAGAGTCTACAGTGCAAACTTTGCCATCGTAATGGTCCAAGAAGTTTACTTACGATACGAAGCTAGGTTCTCTACACATATGCTGCTATGTATGATAATGTATATAAATGTATTTGTGTATACCTGAATAAACTTGCTTACTAATTATTACTGATTATGTTTCATCACTGAAGGCACTTGACTCACATAATGACTCTAACAACATGCTAATTAGAGAAGTCATGTGTAGATATTAAAAATCAGAGAAAAGAGAATTAATATAGTTCCTATGGATATAACTGATAAATTAGCAAAAGTGTCCTGAAGGAAAATATAAAATATAACTCGGTTATATGTGTCAAGGAATAGGAATAATGTTAAGAGAGAAGTAAACATTGACTGTCACAGGCATGCAGTTAGAAGCCTGAGTAGATCTGTCACTCACTATGGTAACATAAACGTAGATAAGCACATTTACGGAGCAACTTGCAATGTGAACAGACTGACTGATGTTGCGATAGCCAGGTTTAGACTTCGTTACTAGTACGTCTGGCAGTTTAGTATACACACAATTGGTCAAATTAAATATGAGGTCAGTCGTGTGGTCCTCTGAACACTATGTGGCTTGACCACTTATTGACGAATGTAGAGACAGCCAGTATAATAATCTATGTGATATGTCAAGGTATCTTATTAATGGAAATAAAATGCCAGAAATATTACGAAAGTATCATACTTTTGTTTATTGCAGATAAGACATTGTAAATATGAATCAAAACGAACTCCTATTAATTCTTTTGAAGCCTAGTTCCTAGGCTTTTTTTGTGTACCCATACGTACCTGCGCTTCAGTGACAAAATCGAATGTAATTGTTCAAATTTTCTCAGTATATTTACATCCTGAAATGTGTATACAAACTGAGAAGTGCATATATTTTAGTGTATATACACCAAGAGGTGTGTATCTCTCAGGGTACATATTCTCATTTTTCGAATTAAAGTGTTTTTAACAGGTGGTTTACAAATACCAGACGTTCTTAATGACCCTCATGTAATCAATAGGTTTGAAACCCCCCATAACGCAACCATCCCGGTAGATGGGACTAGTCACTAGAGCAGTGGTTCTTAACCTCGTTGGTGGTACTGAACCCCGCAAGTTTCATCCGTGTATTCACCGAACCTTCGTAATTGGAAAAATGAAATATGATTTCTTCAAAATATGATTTCAATCAAAACTGCAAATCAATGTGACTTTTGTTGTTGCCTTTCAGATAGAAGTTCAGAAATGCGCGGCTTCACCTTGGTAAGTGCCACTCTCACCTTGGCAAGTGCCACTCTCACCTTGGCAAGTGCCACTCTCACCTTGGCAAGTGCCACTTTCATATCATTTTCGCAACAAAGTCTGTTCCTTTTCTTGGCTTTTGACGTCTACCATCCTGGAAAAGGATTGCTGGCAAAGATACGTTGTAACAAACGGCGTGAGTATCTCAAGGGCTTTCTTAGCAATAAGAGGCTATGCTACGATTTGGTGACACCAAAACGTTAAGAGCGTTGTTGTTCTGAAGAGTTGCTGTTGAACCTGACTCTGCTGAAGTTCAATGATTTCGTCGAGGTATTCATCATTGACATCTGCTGTGGCGACACTGAACGTGAACGTCTGTCTCACCCATGCTGGATATGACTCTCTGGTGGGGAAGTATCCGTCGAGAGACTTTGCCAGCTCATTTAAGTGCATGGCAATTGCTTGCTTCAGTTCCCAGGGTACAGAAATGTACCCGTGTGTGTGTGTGTGTGTGTCGTGTACTCACCTAGTTGTGGTTGCAGGGGTCGAGTATGTGTGTGTACTCACCTAATTGTGGTTTCAGGGGTCGAGACTCAGCTCCTGGCCCCGCCAGGTTTGTTAGTTACCATTTTGTTCTAGGCACATGTCGATTAGACACTAGGACTGTTGTATGTGTGTGTGTATGTAAGGAAACACATCGAAATGTTTCCACCCCCGCCGGGAAGCGAACCCGGGCTCTCCGTGCGTGAAGCGAGAGCCACCGGGGCGTGTGTGTGTGTTGTGCTGGTGTGTGTGTGTGTGTGTGTGTGTGTGTGTGTGTGTGTGTGTGTGTGCGTGTGTGTGTGACCTCCTCCGAACCCCTAAGACTGACTCACCGAACCCCTGGGGTTCGATCGAACCCAGGTTAAGAACCACTGCACTAGAGGTTCTGTATTCACCGTGCAGTGAAGACAGAACTCCAGCTCCTGGTCCACACAGTAGGCTTCTTCAGTCGAATGCAGTGGTGACTAAATATGGAGACAGCAGAAGCAGTGGAGAGGTGAAGGTGATGCAATCAGTCCATTAGCCTTGAAGAGGTAGTGTTTGAGGTGGTCAGTCCCTCAACATGGAGACAGTCATACACAATTACAAAACGAACAGGAACTTCAACTGATCGTAACTTCGTGGAGAAGGACATCGTGTACGAAGACAACCTTATCAGCTTCCATTTGTACGTAAGTACATACTTCCTTCCACGTGTACGCAAGTACATACTGCCTTCCACGTGTACTCAAGTACATACTGCCTTCCACGTGTACGTAAGTACATACTGCCTTCCACGTGTACGCAAGTACATACTGCCTTCCATGTGTACGCAAGTACATACTGCCTTCCACGTGTACGCAAGTACATACTGCCTTCCACGTGTACTCAAGTACATACTGCCTTCCACGTGTACGCAAGTACATACTGCCTTCCATGTGTACGCAAGTACATACTGCCTTCCACGTGTACGCAAGTACATACTGCCTTCCACGTGTACGCAAGTACATACTGCTGGAGTGAGATAAAAAACAAGAAGGGCAGGTGTTGTTACCTAGTACTGGACAGGTAGGTCAGCAGCAGCAGTCTAGCTCAGGTTAGACGTGACCAGACAAGTTCCTACTGAAGCCACTATGGCTGACATGAGCCTCAAACACCAGCTAGACTCGTGGGTGTAAATTAGTGAATTAGTATAACTGAATATTGCAGTCTGGGCAAAATATCTCTCACACTTTACACAATTCTTCCATTGGTCACGTGGGCAAATTTAACAATTTACGCACTTTTACGTAAAAGATTTTTTTTAGTTTAAAAATTGACACATCCTAAAAGCGTATGGGGAAAAAAAAGGTCAGAAAACGTGAAAAATATTTCGGAACATAAGTTTTTCGTTTTATATAAAATAATATTATTTTGCTAGGTTTTTCCTCTTCAATACGGTCGACGATCCTATGTGAACTTTATAGAATTTGAATCATAGGGGAAGGTTGTATGGTGGTCCATAATATACATCAGTGACGGCGGGGGCAAAAAAATTCCCTTTCTTTTGCGCTTAACAATGTTTTTTTTTTTTTACATGTGAACCAGATTTTGTGTACTAAACAATGAATTTTGTTTGTCTTACTCTCCCTCACTCTCACTCACTCACTCTCCCTCACTCACTCTCACTCACTCACTCTCCCTCACTCACTCTCCCTCACTCACTCTCACTCACGCACACTCGCTCACTTTCACTCACGCTCGCTCTCCCTCACTCACGCTCACTCACGCTCACTCTCCCTCACTTACGTTCACTCACGCTCACTCTCCCTCACTCACGCTCACTCACGCTCACTCTCCCTCACTCACGCTCACTCTCCCTCACTCACGCTCAGTCTCCCTCACTCACGCTCACTCTCCCTCACTCACGCTCACTCTCCCTGACTCACGCACACTCTCCCTCACTCACGCACACTCTCCCTCACTCACGCACACTCTCCCTCACTCACGCACACTCTCCCTCACTCACGCACACTCTCCCTCACTCACGCACACTCTCCCTCACTCACGCACACTCTCCCTCACTCACGCACACTCTCCCTCACTCACGCACACTCTCCCTCACTCACGCACACTCTTCCTCACTCACGCACACTCGCCGGATTTCAACATCTAAATACGATGGCATTTACCTTTTTTTGGGGGAGGGGGGGACTCAGCGAATTCTACTAAGCTCCGGCGCTGAGAAGTGATAGTTGTGGGTGGGTGTTGTGAGTGCCAGGTCACCGGTGGAGGATGTCAGGGGCTTGTGTTTAGGGTAGAGGGAGGGGGAGGAAGGGGAGAGGGGAGGGGAAGAGGGAGGGAAGGAATGGGGGAGGGGTGACGTTGGATGCCATTCCATATAAGGGCAATGTTCAGATGATGTTCGCACGCACACACACACACACACACACACACACACACACACATACACACACACACACACACACACATACGGGCCCAGGAGCAATGAATCGACCCCTGCAACCACAAATAGGTGAGTACACACACACACGCTCAGTGAAGAGGCGGGGCCAGGAGCTGAGTCTCGACCCCTGCAACCACAAATAGGTGAGTACACACACATCTTGTAGGTATGTACGTACATTCTTGACACATGTGCGTGTTATTGTCATCTCTCACTTTTCTTTCTGTACTCCCGCTCCCCCCTCCCTCTCTCCCTCTCCATCCCCCTCCCTCTCTCCCTCTCCATCCCCATCCCTCTCCCCACCACAACACTCTACTTGCTCTCCTTTCTCCCTTCCCCCTCCCTTTCTCCCTACGCATCTCCTCCCTCCTCCCACCCCCGTACCCCCCTTTACTCCTCCTCCCTCCCTCCCATGTACTCCACGATCCCTCCTCCCTCCAAAGTACCTCTACACCCCTACCCAGTGCCCCTACGCACCTCTTCCCTACCCAATACCCTTACGCAAATCCTCCCACCATTACGTTCCTCCTCCCTCCAGTGCCACTACACTTCTCCTCCCACCAGTGCCCCTACATCCCTCTTCCCCCAGAGCCCCTTCACCCCTCCTCCCTCCCTTGCCCCAACACCCCTCCTTCCTCCCGTGCCCCTACACCTCTCCTCCCTCCCGAGCCCCTACACCCCATCTTGTTTTATACAATGATGACGTCACACACTAATATTAGCAGTGAGGTAATATTCTCTAGTCTCCCGAATTAGATTTGGGAATATTATAAATATTAACCCACTTGTCTTCTTCACACGGGTTTAGCACTTCATATTAACGAATAGAGAATTATTAATATTATAATTTTAAAATTGTTATTAAATTATTATTATTATTATTATTATTATTATTATTATTATTATTATTATTATTATTATTATTATTAGAGTTGCACAAAAAATATGGCTAAATCTTAATTAATTTATTTATTCCTTATAAGCCTAATACCAAGTAACAAATACCATAGCTAACAAGAGTACCAGACATAAGCCAAATAAACTTTATTAAATAATTCGTTTTAAGTAGAGGTGGTACTCTCTCTTTCTCTCTCTCTCTCTCTCTCTCTCTCTCTCTCTCTCTCTCTTCTCTCTCATCTCTCTCTCTCCTCTCTTCTCTCTTCTTCTCTTTATATTTTATATATATATATATATATATATATATATATATATATATATATATATATATATATGTATATATATATATAATCCTGCTTGGCACGCCAGTATTCTTCACTTTGAATAAGTGCTCATTTTGTTACCAAAAATATTTTAATGGCAAATCTGAAATTTATAAATGCAAGAAAATCTTTCAAAAACGAGAAAAAATGAGAAATATCAGTTATTTTCCCCTTTAGGGCTGGTGTGTGTGTACTCACCTAATTGTGGTTGCAGGGGTCGAGACTCAGCTCCTGGCCCCGCCTCTTCACTGACCGCTACTGGGTCTCTTCTCTCCCTGCTCCATGAGCTTTATCATACCTCGTCTTAAAGCTGTGTATGGTTCATGCCTCCACTACATCACTTGCTAGACTATTCCACTTCCTGACTACTCTATGGCTGAAGAAATACTTCCTAACATCCCTTTGACTCATCTGAGTCTTCAACTTCCAATTGTGACCCCTTGTTGCTGTGTTCCATCTCTGGAACATCCTGTCTCTGTCCACCTTGTCTATTCCACGCAGTATTTTGTATGTCGTTATCATGTCTCCCCTAACCCTCCTGTCCTCCACTGTTGTCAGGCCGATTTGTGGATGTGTGTGTGTGTGTGTGTGTGTGTGTGTGTGTGTGTGTGTGTGTGTGTGTGTGTGTGTGTGTGTGTGTGTGTGTGTGTGTGTGTGTGTGTGTGTGTGTGTGTGTGTGTTTGTGTGTGTGTGTGTGTGTGTGTGTGTGTGTGTGTGTGTGTGTGTGTGTGTGTGTGTGTGTGTGTGTGTGTGTGTGTGTGTGTGTGTGTGTGTGTGTGTGTGTGTGTGTGTGTGTGTGTGTGGTGGTGTGTGTGTTGTGTGTGTGTCTGTGTGTGTTGGTGTGTGTGTGTGTGTGTACTCACCTAGTTGTACTCACCTAGTTGTGGTTGCAGGGGTCGAGACATAGCTCCTGGCCCCGCCTCTTCACTGGCCGCTACTGGGTCACTCTCCCTGCGCCATGAGCTTTATCATACCTCTTCTTAAAGCTGTGTATGGAACCTGCCTCCACTACATCGCTTCCCAAGCTATTCCACTTCCCGACTACTCTGTGACTGAAGAAATACTTCCTAACATCCCTGTGATTCATCTGAGTCTTCAACTTCCAGCTGTGTCCCCTTGTTGCTGTGTCCCATCTTTGGAACATTCTGTCTTTGTCAACCTTGTCAATTCCTCTCAGTATTTTATATGTCGTTATCATGTCCCCCCTATCTCTCCTGTCCTCCAGTGTCGTCAGGTCGATTTCCCTTAACCTCTCCTCGTAGGACATACCCTTAGCTCCGGGACTAGTCTTGTTGCAAACCTTTGCACTTTCTCTAGTTTCTTTACGTGCTTGGATAAATGTGGGTTCCAAACATGTGCTGCATACTCCAGTATGGGCCTAACGTACACAGTGTACAGGGTCCTGAACGATTCTTTATTAAGATGTCGGAATGCTGTTCTTAGGTTTGCTAGGCGCCCATATGCTGCAGCAGTTATTTGGTTGATGTGCGCCTCAGGAGATGTGCCTGGTGTTATACTCACCCCAAGATCTTTTTCCTTGATTGAAGTTTGTAGTCTCTGGCCCCCTAGACTGTACTCCGTCTGCGGTCTTCTTTGCCCTTCCCCAATCTTCATGACTTTGCACTTGGTTGGGTTGAACTCCAGGAGCCAATTGCTGGACCAGGCCTGCAGCCTATCCAGATCCCTTTGTAGTTCTGCCTGGTCCTCTTCCGATTGAATTCTTCTCATCAACTTCACATCATCTGCAAACAGGGACACTTCGGAGTCTATTCCTTCCGTCATGTCGTTCACAAACACAAGAAACAGCACCGGTCCTAGGACTGACCCCTGTGGCACCCCACTCGTCACAGGCGCCCACTCTGACACCTCGCCACGAACCATAACTCGCTGCTGTCTTCCTGACAGGTATTTCCTGATCCATTGTAGTGCCTTCCCTGTTATCCCTGCCTGGTCCTCCAGCTTCTGCACTAATCTCTTGTGTGGGACTGTGTCAAACGCCTTCTTACAGTCCAAGAATATGCAATCTACCCACCCCTCTCTCTCTTGTCTTACTGCTGTCACCCTGTCATAGAACTCCAGTAGGTTTGTGACACAGGATTTCCCGTCCCTGAAACCGTGTTGGCCTTCGTTGATAAGCTCATTCCTTTCTAGGTGCTCCACCACTCTTCTCCTGATAATCTTCCCCATGACCTTGCATACTATACATGTCAGTGACACTGGTCTGTAGTTTAGTGCTACGTTTCTGTCTCCTTTTTAAAAATTGGAACTACATTTGCTGTCTTCCATACCTCTGGTAGTTGCCCTGTTTCGATAGACGTGTTGAAGATTGTTGTTAGGGGTACACATAGCTCCTCTGCTCCCTCTCTCAGGACCCATGGAGAAATGTTGTCCGGCCCCATCGCCTTTGAGGTATCTAGCTCGCTTAGTAGCCTCTTCACTTCCTCCTCAGTTGTGTTTATCGTGTCCAGCACCTGGTGGTGTACCCTACCTCTCCTCCTTTCTGGAGGCCCTTCTATTTCCTTTGTGAACACCTCTTTGAATCTCATGTTGAGCTCCTCACACACTTCGTGGTCATTTCTTGTGACCTCCCCTCCATCCTTCCTCAGCCTGATCACCTGATCCTTGACTGTTGTTCTCCTCCTGATGTGGCTGTACAACAGCTTTGGGTCAGATTTTGCTTTCGCTGCTATGTCATTTTCGTATTGTCTTTGGGCTTCCCTTTTTACCTGTGCATATTCATTTCTGGCTCTACGACTGTTCTCCTTATTCTCCTGGGTCCTTTGCCTTCTATACTTCTTCCATTCCCTGGCACACTTGGTTTTGGCTTCCCTGCACCTTTGGGTGAACCATGGGCTCATCCTGGCTTTTTCGCTTTTCCTGTTACCCTTGGGTATAAACCTCTCCTCAGCTTCCTTGGAAATTGTTGTCATATATTCCATCATCTCGTTTACTGACTTTCCTGCCAGCTCTCTGTCCCACTGAACTCCGTGCAGGAAGTTCTTCATGCCCACGTAGTCACCTTTCTTGTAGTTTGGCTTCATACGTGCAGCCCTTCCTGCTTCCCCCTCCACGTGTAACTCTACTATGTAGTCGAAGCTTAGAACCATATGATCACTGGCCCCAAGGTGGCTTTCATGTGTGATATCCTCAATATCTGCGCTACTCAGGGTGAATACTAGGTCCAGTCTCGCTGGCTCGTCCTCCCCTCTCTCTCTGGTATTGTCCTTTACATGTTGGTACATGAGATTTTCCAGTACCACCTCCATCATTTTAGCTCTCCATGTTTCTTGGCCCCCATGTGGTTATAAGTTCTCCCAATCGATTTCCTTATGGTTGAAGTCGCCCATGATCCGTAGCTTCGCCCTGCTCGCATGAGCCCTTCTGGCCAATTCGGCCAGTGTGTCAACCATCGCTCTATTACTCTCATCATACTCTTGCCTTGGTCTCCTGCTGTTCTGTGGTGGGTTATACATCACTGCAATTATCACCTTTGGACCTCCGGACTGAAGTGTTCCTATTATACAATCTCCTGCTTCTCCTCTGTCCCCTCTCTCCAGCTCATCAAAATCCCATCTGTTTTTGATCAGCAGTGCCACTCCTCCACCCTTTCTGTTCCCTCTGTCTTTCCTCAGGATCTGGTATCCCGTTGGAAAGATGGCATTTGTTATCATCCCTGTGAGCTTTGTTTCAGTGAGGGCTATGATGTCCGGTGATGCCTCTTTGATTCTTTCATGCCACTCCTCCCACTTATTCGTTATTCCATCTGCGTTCGTGTACCATACATTCAGTTTCCTCTCCAACACTGTGTTTCGGGGGGTCTGTGGGGGTGGAGGAGAAGGGGCCCTGGGGGATTCTACTGCATAGTGAGGGGTGGGGGATGTAAGTGTGGATTGTGGTCTGTGTTGGGATAGCGTGTTTGGTTTTGGGGTTCTGGGGGTGGGTTTGTGTGTGCTCGCTCCTGTTGCTCTTGTGTGTGTGTGTGTGTGTGTGTGTGTGTGTGTATGTGTTTGACCTGCCTCGCTACTGCCACCGTAGTATAGACCTACATGCAGGTTAGTGAGGCAGGATTGACTATCTCTAAGCCCATGCTGCTGGTAATTTCTGACGCTGCTTCTCTCCCAGCGGTCTACACTGTCATTGTTTATTTTCTCCACCTGTATAAACCTAAGTAATTGATATTGACGAAGTGATGGTTTAAAAAAAAACCCACGGGTAAACACTATGGCATTTTTTTGGGGGGTAAACATATTTAATTTAGGTAATGTTTGTCAGGAAACATCCTGTTTCCTGATGCGGGTCTTATATGATGACCCGCAGCTGGAGCTTTTTGGTCATCTGACCGAGGCCTTCCGTTGGCTTACCGGTCCACTCCTTTAAAAATTAAGGTTATATTATACCTGTGAAAACATTTCGGCCCTGGGACCGTTATCACTTCTGAACACCGAACCGAAACGTTTTCTAATATAATTATGTCCTAGTGTTTCCTCACTTGCCTCTTATAACACATTTCCTCCATTTCCTTGCATTAACATGTAGGTCAGAGGTCGGAGAACTTTCTTGGGTATTAACCCAAAACAAATTTATGTACAGCGAAATTTCCCACCAGACTTGAATCCTGATTCGTTGTATATTATAACTAACTTAAGAAATGGACCCTAAAAAAATAGATTTTTAATTTTATTAAAAAAATAAAAATTATTTGTTGGAAAAAATACAACTTCCATAATTTCCCTCATTTATTAAATAATAAATTTTGGTGCAATTTTATGTTTATCGAGCTTTCATTACCGTAAAAAGACAGACTGATAATAAGAAATGGTTATAACTGACCATAATTTTAAAAGGGATGGACCGGTAAACCAGCGGAAGGCCTGGGTCAGATGACCAAAAGCTCCAACGGCGGGTCATCATCTGACTAAGACCCGCGTCAGGAAACACTTGTCCTGTTTCCTGACAAATATAACCAACCAACCTTCATTACTCCAGAGATTTTCATTTTTATCCCATTTGGGGTAATTTACTCCTTTGCCCGACCTAGGCTGTAGGTTTTAGTAAGCAATTTACACAATACTTCTGCCGCCTCTTTCAGAATCCATGGTGATACATTATTGTCAGGTGTTATTGCTGTGAAGGTATTCAGGTCACTTTATAGTAACTGCATCTGTATCCCTGTTCTGTGTCAATAACCTTCTATGTGTTCTTGCTGTTATGGTCTTGTGTGTTATTGAGACAACCTCCGTAAGTCATGTGTTCACCACCTGACAGACTTGATGGCTAAGGCACATGTGCAACACTTGCCTACCTTTACTGTAGAGACGTTTCGCCAACAAGTGGCTTCTTGAGTCCGTCACAGAGATGAATTGTTGGAAGATGAGAAGACCTCACAGACTTCCTTGGTATTCTTCGTGAGTTTTCTTCCTCACATTTTCAGTGTTATTACCAGGACTTTACTGTCTTTTACCTTGTAAGGCAACAATGTAGCAGTATTGGTCCGGATTTGACTTTTGCTGCCATGTTTTTTTCTCTCTCTCTTGTTACCCTTTTCTTCCCGTGTCTTCTGCTTTATTTTTCTACTTTGTTGTTGTTCTTTACTTTCTATAGAGTTCTCATGCTCAACCACTTTGAGTTTCCCCGTGGTTGCATCTTTGGTTGAACTACGGGCTCTCTCTCTCTTCCTACCATTATCTCCACCTCTTCGGGTTATCAATTCCTGCTTCATTAAGTCTCCAGTCATCTTATTCGTTGTCTTTCTTCCTAGCTCCAGTTTCTAGTGCGCTGCAGTCACTAACTCTGATTCTTCCATACTTCCCTTTTTCTAAAGCCTAACATTTTTCCTTTCTCCACAGACTATGCTTCTCGCCGTGTTCACTTCTACAAGGAATTCCAAAACGATTGGTAGCGCACTCAGCTCACACACTGAGGCCTGTGGTTCGATCCCCGGTACAGGTGGAAACACTAGGGCGTGTTTCCTTAAGACACCTGCTGTCCATGTTCACCTAGCAGTAAGTAGGTACCTGGGTGTTAGCCGACTGGTGTGGGTCGCATCCTGGGGGCAAAATTAACCTAATTGCCCGAAATGCTCAGCATAACCAGGGGCTTTTTATATAATATGTCAAGTGATGTCAGCTAAGAGAAAACACACTAAGTGTCCGAGGTCCAAGACTATTTAATAGCCTCCCACCAGGCATAAGGTGAATTACCAATAGACCCCTGGCTGTCTTCAAGAGGGAGCTGGACAGATACCTGAAGTCAGTACCTGACCAGTCGGGCTGTGGTTCGTACGTTGAACTACGTGCGGCCTGGTCGATCAGGCACTGATTCACAGGGAGGCGGGGTCAACGCCCCCGCGGCCCAGTCCTTGACTGTAGACTCCAGTCAAGGTAGACTCCCGGGAGTTCTCTTATTGAATACTTCGACTACATCAAACGCACTTGGTGTGAATGCATGACACAGCCTCGCTGGTTCATCCTCTCGCGTGTCCCTGACTTGCGTGCCACCCAGTTCTATATTACCACCTCGATCATTTTAGCCCTACTCATCTTCCGCCCCCATCCCCGGGTGCATCCCAGTTCTTCCAGTTCTCACTTATGAGGTTGGATTCATCCATGAATAGGATCTTCTTAGCCTTGTTCCTATGGTTGCTTTTTGACACTTCCGCCATGGTGTTGACCATTGTTTTGCTGTGTCATGGTGTGTGTGTGTGTGTGTCTGTGTGTGTGTGTGTAGAGTAAAACTATCTATGAACGTAAATATTATAAACAACAACGAGGGCCAAAACTGGCTGGGTGGCTGGCTGGCTGGCTGGGTGGCTGGCTGGGTGGCTGGCTGGCTGGGTGGCTGGCTGGGTGGCTGGGTGGCTGGCTGGCTGGACGTCACAACATCTTACAAGATGCAACATACAACTTCCAGTCAATTCACCAAACAACAACGTGGTGGTGGTGGTGGTGGTGGTGGTGGTGGTGGTGGGGGGTGGTGGTGGTGGTGGTGGTGGTGGTGGTGGTGGTGGTGGTGGTGGTGTTTTTTACTTTTTTTTTTTTTACATCTCATTGTAACTTCATTTCACTCTCAGAACGCAAAGGAATTACTCCAGTGCACGGAAAATCCCTGAGCACTAGCGTCCTCCCTCACCTTCTCTCTCTCTTCTCTCTCTCTCTCTCTCTCTCTCTCTCTCTCTCTATAACTACTATACTCTCATTCTACACTCTCCTCTACTCTCATCTCTCTCTCTTACATCATACTGCTTCTCTGCTACCATATACTCATACTTACACTCTACATCTACCCGGGCTGTCCCTCAGTTATTGACCAACAAACAACATTGAAATGCACAGATACCTCATTATTGACCAAACTAACATGACAAATGATACATTCTGACATCTGAACATGTACCCGGGCATGATACCCTCATTACTGACCACACTACTGAACATGTACCGGGCATGATACCCTCATTACTGACCACACTACTCAACATGCATGTACCCGGGCATGATACCCTCATTACTGACCACACTACTGAACATGTTACCAGGGCATGATACCCTCATTACTGACCACACTACTGAACATGCTACCCGGGCATGATACCCTCATTACTGACCACACTACTGAACATGCTACCCGGGCATGATACCCTCATTACTGACCACACTACTAACAATGCTACCCGTGGCATGATACCGGGCATGATACCTCATTACTGACCACACTACTGAACATGTTACCGGGCATGATACCCTCATTACTGACCACACTACTGAACATGCTACCCGGGCATGATACCCTCATTACTGACCACTACTACTGAACATGCTTACCGGGCATGATACCCTCATTACTGACCACACTACTGAACATGCTACCCGGGCATGATACCCTCATTACTGACCACACTACTGAACATGCTACCCGGGCATGATACCCTCATTACTGACCACACTACTGAACATGCTACCGGGCATGATACCCTCATTACTGACCACACTACTGAACATGCATACCCGGGCATGATACTCTCATTACTGACCACACTACTGAACATATTACCCGGGCATGATACCCTCATTACTGACCACACTACTGAACATGCTACCCGGGCATGATACCCTCATTACTGACCACACTACTGAACATGCTACCCGGGCATGATACCCTCATTACTGACCACACTACTGAACATGCTACCCGGGCATGATACCCTCATTACTGACCACACTACTGAACATGCTACCCGGGCATGATACCCTCATTACTGACCACACTACTGAACATGCTACCGGGCATGATACCTCATTACTGACCACACTACTGAACATGTACCCGGGCATGATACCTCATTACTGACCACACTACTGAACATATTACCCGGGCATGATACCCTCATTACTGACCACACTACTGAACATTTACCCGGGCATGATACCCTCATTACTGACCACACTACTGAACATGCTACCGGGCATGATACCTCATTACTGACCACACTACTGAACATGCTACCGGGCATGATACCCTCATTACTGACCACACTACTGAACATGCTACCCGGGCATGATACCCTCATTACTGACCACACTACTGAACATGCTACCCGGGCATGATACCCTCATTACTGACCACACTACTGAACATGCTACCCGGGCATGATACCCTCATTACTGACCACACTACTGAACATTACCCGGGCATGATACCCTCATTACTGACCACACTACTGAACATATTACCCGGGCATGATACCCTCATTACTGACCACACTACTGAACATGTTACCCGGGCATGATACCCTCATTACTGACCACACTACTGAACATGCTACCCGGGCATGATACCCTCATACTGACCACACTACTGAACATGTTACCCGGGCATGATACCCTCATTACTGACCACACTACTGAACATGCTACCCGGGCATGATACCCTCATTACTGACCACACTACTGAACATATTACCCGGGCATGATACCCTCATTACTGACCACACTACTGAACATATTACCCGGGCATGATACCCTCATTACTGACCACACTACTGAACATATTACCCGGGCATGATACCCTCATTACTGACCACACTACTGAACATGTTACCCGGGCATGATACCCTCATTACTGACCACACTACTGAACATATTACCCGGGCATGATACCCTCAATACTGACCACACTACTGAACATGCTACCCGGACATGATACCCTCATTACTGACCACACTACTGAACATATTACCCGGGCATGATACCCTCATTACTGACCACACTACTGAACATGCTACCCGGGCATGATACCCTCATTACTGACCACACTACTCAACATGTTACCCGGGCATGATACCCTCATTACTGATCACACTACTGAACATGCTACCCGGGCATGATACCCTCATTACTGACCACACTACTCAACATGCTACCCGGGCATGATACCCGGGCATGATACCCAGCTTCACGCCTGAAAACACTTAGTGAAAAACAGGCCACATTTGTCTTGCAAATTAACTACCATTAACGCTATCCAAAAAACAAAACACAAATAAAAGCGTTTTCGAAACTGGTTCAAACTGATTTAATCCAAGGTAAAGAGGGATAGCTCCCGTTCCGTGGATCAAGAGCTCTTTAGCGTCAAGAAGGAGTCAGTCAGTGAGAATAAGTCAAGGAGCAATAACAACAGCAATAACAACAAGCGTTCTAGCAGCGAGGTAGACGGATTAAGAGTCGGCGCCGGATACCGTTCGTGTGATGCAAGCGTGACGTCACGGCATGCCGTGGCCAGGGTCCCGCCTTGCTTAAGTAATGTGTGTGTGTGTGTGTGTGTTTCAGGGGAAGAGGGGAGGGAGGCCCAACGGTGTACCATTTAGCCACAGAGTTTACAAAAGAATGATCGTTTTCATATTTTTTAAAGAAGCGACAGCACCTCTGTGAGCTGTTTGTATCAGCGGTACCAACTGTGACCCTCTCTCTTCCCACACCCCCACACTCTCTCTCTTCCCACACCTCCACACTCTCTCTCTTCCCACACCCCCACACTCTCTCTCTTCCCACACCCCCACACTCTCTCTCTTCCCACACCCCCACACTCTCTCTCTTCCCACACCCCCACACTCTCTCTCTCTTCCCACACCCCCACACTCTCTCTCTTCCCACACCCCCACACTCTCTCTCTCTTCCCACACCCCCACACTCTCTCTCTCTTCCCACACCCCCACTCTCTCTCTCTTCCCACACCCCCACTCTCTCTCTTCCCACACCCCACACTCTCTCTCTTCCCACACCCCCACACTCTCTCTCTTCCCACACCCCCACACGCTCTTCCCACACCCCCACACTCTCTCTTCCCACACCCCACACTCTCTCTTCCACACCCTCACCTCTCTCTTCCCACACCCCACACTCTCTCTTCCAACAACCCCATCTCTCTCTTCCCACACCCCCACACTCTCTCTTCCCACACCCTCACACTCTCTCTTCCCACACCCTCACACTCTCTCTTCCCACACCCCCACACTCTCTCTTCCAACAACCCCACACTCTCTCTTCCCACACCCCCACACTCTCTCTTCCCACACCCCCACACTCTCTCTTCCACACCACTTCCCACCCCCACTCTCTCTTCCCACACCCCACACTCTTCCCACACCCTCACACTCTCTCTTCCACACCCCACCTCTCTTCCCACACCCCACTCTCTCTTCCCCCCCCCACTCTCTTCCCACCCCACTCTCTCTTCCCACACCCCCACCTCTCTCTTCCCACACCCTCACACTCTCTCTTCCCACACCCCCACACTCCTCTTCCCACACCCCTCTCTCTCCACAACCCCACACTCTCTCTTCACCCCACACCTCTTCAACACCCACTCTCTCTTCCCACACCCTCACACTCTCTCTTCCCACACCCTCACACTCTCTCTTCCCACACCCCCACACTCTCTCTTCCAACATTACCCCCACACTCTCTCTTCCACACCCTCACACTCTCTCTTCCCACCCCCACTCTCTCTTCCCACACCCTCACACTCTCTTCCCACACCCCCACACTCTCTCTTCCCACACCCCCACACTCTCTTCTGCTACATCTCTTTACATAGCTCTCCCGAGGTTTATAAATTACACTTAAGAACTACTGTCCCTCCAGACGATAACTGCTCACCGAATTAACACCCTTCCCACCAAAAAATTATCAACTAACCAACTAGAAATCTCACCAACCTACCAAGCTACCTGGCAAGCAAACAACCAGCCACCTATCCTACCTCCCAGCCAACCAGCCACCTATCCTACCTCCCAGCCAACCAGCCACCTATCCTACCTCCCAGCCAACCAGCCACCTATCCTACCTCCCAGCCAACCAGCCACCTATCCTGTCTCCCTGCGTAATTTAGTCTCTTCCCCCACCCCACCATCCCAGCAGCCTGGTGAGCTGCCTTCCAGTTCGCCAAGTCTGGAAGACAGGGAAAAGACATGAGAGTCAGTGTTGAAGGTTGCATATCAAGGCAATTAGAGGGTATTAACTCACAAATAACCTCAGGGGAATTTTATAAGTGTCCTCTTCAGTGTCTTGGGAAGACTGATTTTTCCGAGAGTGAGAGAGAGAGAGAGAGAGAGAGAGAGAGAGAGGAGAGAGAGAGAGAGAGAGAGAGAGAGAGAGAGAGAGAGAGAGAGAGCAGCAACAAAACCAACGGTGACATAAACAGACACAGGCTGTGTCACCGAGAGCAACATAAGTAACAGAACTAAAAGCAACAGCAGCAGCAACACTAACAGCACTGGTGCAGCAGGTACAGTGATGCCAACAGTGACAGCATCTTCAACGGGAGGGCACTACAGGCAGCAGAAGCAGGAGAATAACTGCAGCATTAAGAGCAGTATCGGCAGCAGGAACAGCACTAACAGCAACAGCTGAAACAGCAACATGACCAGCAACTGCAAATATATGAATATTAAGAGGAGCTGTGGACGGCAAACACTGTCTCCTGGACTGCCTCTGCTCTGAGAGAGGCTAACTCTCTCTCTCTCTCTCTCTCTCTCTCTCTCTCTCTCTCTCTCTAGAAAGTTGTTCTTCTTTCTCCTCTCTTATTCTCCCTTCACCCCCCTCCTTCATATTTAAGAATGACCACTTCCCTGGCCACGAGTTCTAGTATACGCACTCGTCGCTCAGACCCTCGTGGGGGTTCACAAGAGTCTGTGATTGAGTGCTGCAGGTGTGAAGTACAGTGCCTGCACTCTGAAGGAGTGCTGCAGGTGTGAAGTACAGTGCCTGCACTCTGAAGGAGTGCTGCAGGTGTGAAGTACAGTGCCTGCACTCTGAAGGAGTGCTGGAGGTGTGAAGTACAGTGACTGCACTCTGAAGGAGTGCTGCAGGTGTGAAGTACAGTGCCTGCACTCTGAAGGAGTGCTGGAGGTGTGAAGTACAGTGACTGCACTCTGAAGTAGTGCTGGAGGTGTGAAGTACAGTGCCTGCACTCTGAAGGAGTGCTGGAGGTGTGAAGTACAGTGTCTGCACTCTGAAGGAGTGCTGGAGGTGTGAAGTACAGTGCCTGCACTCTGAAGGAGTGCTGGAGGTGTGAAGTACAGTGACTGCACTCTGAAGGAGTGCTGCAGGTGTGAAGTACAGTGCCTGCACTCTGAAGAGAGTGTGGAGGTGTGAAGTACAGTGCCTGCACTCTGAAGGAGGGTTGGGGATACTTGCAGTGTGGAGAGGCATCTGAACTAAGGTATCAGCACGAGTTTTAGAAGACGGTAAAAGAGTGTGTGATGGTGAAAGTGTTTCTTCTTTTTCGGGTCACCCAACCTCTGTGGGAGACGGTCGGTGTTGTATATATATATATATATATATATATATATATATATATATATATATATATATATATATATTTTATATATATATATATATATATATATATGTTAATGCTGCAGTTTTATAACTGTAGTGTAAAGCACCCCTCTGGCAAGACAGTGATGGAGTGAATGATGATGAAAGTTTTTCTTTTTCGGGCCACCCTGCCTTGGTGTGTACTCACCTAGTTGTGGTTGCAGGGGTCGATACATAGCTCCTGGCCCCGCGCGTGTGTGTGTGCTAGTTACCATTTTGTCCTAGGCACATGTCGATTAAACACTAGGCCTGTTGTATGTATGTGTGTGTGTGTGTGTGTGTGTGTGTAACAAAACACTTCGAAATGTTTCGGCCCCGCCGGGAATTGAACCCAGGCCCTCCGTGCGTGAAGCAAGAGCGCTAGCCACCATGCCATCGGGGCGTGTGTGTGTGTGTGTGTGTGTGTGTACCGAATAGGTAAAACTTGCTATTTTGGCTTAAATAGCAACGCTCTTCTTGCCGAATAAGGCAAAACAAATTTGTGTATGTAATAATTTCAACAAATAATTCTAATCCTAACGAAAAAAATATATTTCATTGTGTTTGTTTATTATTAAATTATTGTAAACTTATCTAAAATATATTTAGTTGGATTAGGCTAATTAAATTGCGCTTGTTATAATAAGGTTAGGTAAGTTTTCTAAGGTACTTTTGGTACAAAATTATTAATTTTTACATTAATATTAATGAAAAAATATATATTTAAACGTATAAGAGAAAATTTTATAAAGGTCTTAATTTTAAATGAGTTCTTGCTAATTGACCAATTTTACCTATTCGGCACAACTTATATGTATGTTATATATATATATATATATATATATATATATATATATATATATATATATATATATATATATATATATATATATATATATATATATATATTATATATATATAGGAGTACCACCTCTAGAACTTTACTGAGGGCCCTCATCCTCAGAAACAAATAATATATATATATATATATATATATATATATATATATATATATATGTGTGTGTGTATATATATATATATTTATATATATATATATCTCCTAGGTAGTAGGTTGGTAGACAGCAACCACCCAGGGAGGTACTACCGTCCTGCCAAGTGAGTGTAAAACGAAAGCCTGTATTGTTTTACATGATGGTAGGATTGCTGGTGTCTTTTTTCTGTCTCATAAACATGCAAGATTTCAGGTATGTCTTGTTACTTCTACTTACACTTAGGTCACACTACACATTCATGTACAAGCACATATATACACACCCCTCTAGGTTTTCTTCTATTTTCTTACTAGTTCTTGGTCTGTTCCATGGGGAAGTGGAACATAATTCTTCCTCCGTAAGCCATACGTATCGTAAGAGTCGACTAAAATGCCGGGAGCAAGGGGCTAGTAACCCCTTCTCCTGTATACATTACTAAAGTTAAAACAGAGAAACTGTTGTTTTTCTCTTTGGGCCATCCTGCCTCGGTGGGATACTGCCGATTTGTTGAAAGCAGATATAATATATATATATATATATATATATATATATATATATATATATATATATATATATATATATATATATATATATATATATATGCAAAAAGATCACAGTAAACAGGTGATATCAAAATATGCAAGACAACCACTATGAAAAAATTGAAGATTTCAAGCGCTTTCGTGACTACTCACATTATCAAGGAACTATAAAAGGAAACATGACAAGAAGGCTTATAAAGAGGCAGAATACACCTCACAGTCACATCACACTAACAAAGACTACACCTCACAGTAGCGTAACAACGCACGACTCTTGTTGAATTCGAAGTAAATAACTCATTGCCCTTCCTAGATGTGTTTATTATTAAGGGTAACATTGATTTTAAATTCAAAATTTACAGAAAACCAACAAATAATTGTTCCTATGTACACTATTACTCTTCACATCAAGATAGAGTTAAAGTGTCGGTTTTTTCTTCAATGTTTTTGAGAGCTTTACGTATTTGTAGTCCAGAGTTCATAGATGAAGAAATCTCTAAAATTTATGAAATAGCTAATGATTTAAAATACCCAAGAAACATAATTGATAAATCTTTTAAAATAGCTAGGAATACTTTTTACAATCCAAAAGGGACAACCAACCTTATTCAACCAAAAATATGTTGGTTCTCCTTACCATGAAAATTGGTTGATATGCCTTCTTTTCTTAAGAATTTTAATATCAAAGTTGTATTTAAAAATCTTGATACAGTAAAAGACTTTTGATAAAAATTCCCCCAAAATGCTGACGGATGTGTCTATAAGATTCCCTGTAAAATATGCGATAAAGTTTATTATGGTCAAACTGGTAAAAGTCTTGAACTAAGATTAAAACAACATAAATATAGCATTAGAACTGGACAAGATTCTAATGCTCTATTTATTCATGTGAGAGACTTTAACCATCCAATTGATTTTCAAAATGCTGAGAAGGTTGTATCAAGCAAGTCCATGGTTGAGAGGAATATAATAGAATCATGTTTCATTAAAAGCAGTTTTGAAAATAATATGAATATTTCTTTTGGTTTATATAAATTGGATTCATTTATAATTAATAAAATTTGGGAAGAATTTAATGATAAATTGGACTAATCTTAATTCTTGGGAAGAGTTTCAGGTCCTTTCTTATGTTCCTCTTCACAGAGTCGTGCGTTGTTACGCTACTGTGAGGTGTTGTCTTTGTTAGTGTGATGTGACTGTGAGGTGTATTCTGCCCCTTTATAAGCCTTCTTGTCATGTTTCCTTTTATAGTTCCTTGATAATGTGAGTAGTCACGAAAGCGCTTGGAAATCTTCTATTTTTCATAGTGGTTGTCTTGCATATATATATATATATATATATATATATATATATATATATATATATATATATATATATATATATATATATATATATATATATATATATATATATATATATATATATATATATATATATATATATATATATATATATATATATATATATATATATATATATATATATATATATATATATATATATATTATATATATATATATATATATATATATATAGGTCTGAAGGTTGAGAGGTAAAAATTTGTGAGCTTGTCAGCAAGCATGTGACGTATTTGATAGAGTGAATGGAGGCATATGGAAATGACGCTGTTGGAGGAAAACATTTAGGACGACGGCAGGCCGGACTTGAGTTCTGGAGATGAGACAGTGCCGGCACTCTGAAGGAGGTGTAAATGTTGCAGTTATAACTGTAGGTAACTCTGGCAAGACAGGAAGTAATGATATGAAGTTCTTTCGGGCCACCTGCCTTGGTGGATCGCGATGTAAAAAAAAAAAAAAAAAAATATATATATATATATATATATATATATATATATATATATATATATATATTATCGGCCAAGACACGCAAACATTACACGAATGTATCGGAAATAGCTAACGTTTACTTGTAAGTGCGATGGAGTCTAAGCAGTCGCGGAACCTCGATAGATAAAAATTCTTCATAAATCTGTACACAGTATGCCTTAGGTTCTTGCTAGAGTACCCAGAACCAGAGTAAACCCACTGCCTCCTCTGGTGTGTCCAGGTGTGTTCAGAATACGGTTTTAGTGACGTTGGGTACGTACACACACAGACACAGAGGAGACTGAAGGGACTCCAGAAAGATGGAGAGGTGGTGTTCACCATCAAGTGTTGGACACAATACATACGACCGAGAAAGAGGTGAAGAGGCTGCTAAGCGAGCTAGATACTTCAAAGGCGATGGGGCCGGATAACATCTCTCCATGGATTCTGAGAGAGGGAGCAGAGGCGCTATGTGTACCATTAACAACAATCTTCAAAATATCTATCGAAACAGAGCGACTACCTGAGGTATGGAAGACAGCAAATGTAGTCCCAGTTTTAAAAAAATTAGACAGACACGAAGAATTAAACTACAGACCAGTGTCACTGACATGTATAGTATGCAAAGTCATGGAGAAGATTATCAGGAGAAGAGTGGTGGAACACCTAGAAAGGAATGAGCTTATCAACGACAGCCAGCACGGTTTCAGGGATGGGAAATCCTGTGTCACAAACCTACTGGAGTTCTATGACTAGGTGACAGCATTAGACAAAGAGAGAGGTGGGTAGATTGCGTTTTCTTGGACTGTAAGAAGGCGTTTGACACAGTTCCACACAAGAGATTAGTGCAAAAGCTGGAGGACCAGGCAGGGATAACAGGAAAGGCACTACAATGAATCAGGGAATACCTGTCAGGAAGACAACAGCGAGTCATGGTACGTGACTAGGTGTCAGAGTGGGCGCCTGTAACGAGCGGAGTTCCACAGGGGTCAGTCCTAGGACCGGTGCTGTTTCGGTATTTGTGAACGACATGACGGAGGGAATACACTCCGAAGTGTCCCTGTTTGCAGATGATGTGAAGTTGATGAGAAGAATTCAATCCGACGAGGACAAGGCAGAACTACAAAGAGATCTGGACAGGCTGCAAGCCTGGTCCAGCAATTGGCTCCTGGCGTTCAACCCCACTAAGTGCAAAGTCATGAAGATTGGGGAAGGGCAAAGAAGACCGCAGACGGAGTACAATCTAGGGGGCCAGAGACTACAAACCTTACTCAAGGGAAAGGATCTTGGGGTGAGTATAACACCAGGCACATCTCCTGAGGTGCACATCAACCAAATAACTGCTGCAGCATACGGGCGCCTAGCAAACTTAAGAACAGCATTCCGACATCTTAATAAAGAATCGTTCAGGACCCTGTACACTGTGTACGTTAGGCCCATACTGGAGTATGCAGCACCAGTTTGGACCCACACCTAACCAAGCACGTAAGGAAATTAGAGAAAGTGCAAAGGTTTGCAACAAGACTAGTCCTACTTTGAGAGGTTAAAGGAAATCTACCTGACGTCACTGGAGGACAGGAAAGATAGGGGGATATGATAACGACATATAAAATACTGAGACGAATTGACAAGGTGGATAGAGACAGGATGTTCCAGAGATGGGACACAGCAACAAGGGGACACAGTTGAAAGTTGAAGATTTAGATGAATCACAGGGATGTTAGGAAGTATTTCTTTAGTCACAGAGTGGTCAGGAAGTGGAACAGTCTGGGAAGTGAATCCATACATAGCTTTAAGAAGAGGTATGATAAAGCTCATGGAGCGGGAAAAGTGACCCAGTAGCGACCAGTGAAGAGGCGGGACCAGGAGCTGTGAATCGACCCCTGAACTACAACTAGGTGAGTACACACACACACACACACACACACACACACACACACACACACACACATCACACACACACACACACACACACACACTCAAACACACACACACACACATACACACACACACACATACACACACACACACACACACACACACACATACACACACACACACACACACACACACACACACACACAGAGCAATAAATAACGATAATGAACGTTGATATTAGTACATAAAAAGAAGTCCTCCGTCAGGCTGGACTGCAAAATATCGTAGGTGAAAATAATGTAAGATCAGACCAAATATCTTCAGTAATATTTTTAATGTATAATTGTTGTATTTTTAGGAAGAGAGAAAGAGAGAGAGAGGGGGGAGAGAGAGACAGGGGGGGATGGGAGCGGAGTGCAGTTAAGATTATGGATTACTCTTTAGATTGCATTGTAGTTTCCCATCACTCCTCTCTTTCTCTCTCTCTCTCTCTCTCTCTCTCTCTCTCTCTCTCTCTCTCTCTCTCTCCCCACGCTCATCACTCTTACAACTTCTCTCTCTTCTCCATTCCTCCCTCACCAGTATTATCCTTTCCCTCCCCCTCCCTACCCCCTTCCTACCCCCTCCCGACCCCCTCCCAAAACCTTCCCTCCACTCCTCACTTCAACTGGATGAGTGAGTGCGATCCTGTTACTCCACCCACTCAAGGATGTCACTTTTCTCACTCCCATTATTAAGCTGTTTTAAAGCGGTATATATATATATATATATATATATATATATATATATATATATATATATATATATATATATATATATATAATATTATATATAAATATAGTTTACATTAATCCATTTTTTAGGTGTTAAAGTAACCTTGACCAGTAGTGAAGAGGTGACGCGCAGCTTCAGTGTCCCTTGTGTAGTCGACAGGC
>WNWK01002990.1:105000-157500 GCA_009830355.1 Cherax destructor
ATCTGGCTACCAGCCTGCCTGTCTGGCTACCAGCCTGCCTGTCTGGCTACCAGTTTGCCTGTCTGGCTACCAGTCTGCCTGTCTGGCTACCAGCCTGCCTGTCTGGCTACCAGCCTGCCTGTCTGGTTACCAGCCTACCTATCTTCCTACCGACGTAAGCGCCTATTTACCTGCCGACCTAACTGCCCATCTTCCTGCCCGTGGCTCTGTCCCCTGGGACGGAAGGTGAGAGCCAGACAGCAACAATCCATCAGCTCACTGTCAGGCCAGGCGTGTACCACGTTGCTCCAACACCAGTCTCCTTGCATACAAATACACTTCACTGTCGACAAGTGAAGAAAAAGAGCTAGCTTTTACTGGAACATCATTTCGCTCTGTGAAGAGCTTTATCATGTCTCTCCAGAGCTCTATACAGAGTGAAACGTTGCCCTTTCTCCAGCCTCGATTCCTTCTCACCAGTTCTAGAGAGGGTAAAATACACCAATAGATTTACAAGCTTGTTGTATTTTTTGCTTTATGTGAATCGCTAAATCCATGTGGGTCATTATAGCAACAAAAATATTAAAAATAATAATAATATGCCAAAACTGCGAATTTTGAGGATATTTTTTGAGTCGCTTTCAAACCCTTTGTGGTTTTGTGGTTCGAGTATGTGTCACTGTCCACTTTGAAAGTGGAAGAGAAAGCTAAAGTGAAAGCCGAAGGTAAAGCTAAAGTGAAAGCTGAAGGGAAAGCTAAAGTGAAAGCCGAAGGGAAAGCTAAAGTGAAAGCTAAAGTGAAAGATGAAGTGAAAGCCGAAGGGAAAGCTAAAGTGAAAGCCAAAGGGAAAGCTGAAGTGAAAGCTAAAGTGAGACCTGAAGAAAAAACTTAAGTCAAAATTGAAATAAAAGTTGAAGTGATAGCAGAACCGAAAGTTGTGCCGGAAGATAAACTGAAAGCTGAACTAAAAGCCAAACTGAGGGCAGAACTGAAAGATGAACTGAAAAAAATGGATTTGAAAACTGGACTGGCAGCTGAACTGAAAGCTGAAATGAAAGCTGTACTGAAAGCTGAACTGGCAGGTGATATGAAAGCTAAACTGAAAAACAGAGATGAAAACTAAACTGAAAGCTGAACTCTAAAGCTTGATGTGAAAACTGAACCGAAAGCTGAATTCAAAGTTGTAGTGAAAGCTGTGTAAAACGACATTTTTTGAAATATATTAATAGACTTTAGACTTTTATACAATTTTTTTACATAAACATCTCTAGGGTTCAAACTGCTTGCTTTTGTTTACATAACTCTAAGGTTCAAACTGTTTGCTTTTGTTTACTTGAATCTCTAGGGTTCAAACTACTTTTGTTTACTTAATTTCCTAGGATTCAAACTGCTTTTGTTTACTTAATTCTCTAGGGTTCAAACTGCTTTTGTTTACTAAATTTTCTAGGGTTCAAACTTTTGTCTACTTTGCTCTGGGAGATTCAGACTGCTTTTGTTTACTTAAATCTCCACTGTTTGCTTTTTTTTAACACTCATGAATTAAACTGTTTACTTCTGTATAATTCTCCAAGGTCCAAATTGTTTGCCTAATTCTAAAGTTCAAGCTGCTTACTTATCTCTCTAAGGTTTAAACTGTTTGCTGTTGTATTGTTATGTTCTCTGTTGTATTGTTATGTTCTCTGTTGTATAATTGTATTCTCTCTTGTATTGGTATATTCTCTGTTGTATTGTTGAATTATCTGTTGTTTTGTTACATTCTTTCTGTTGTATTCTCTGTTGTGCTGTTATATTCTCTGTTTTTATCGTTATGGTTTCTGTTGTATTGTTATATGCTCTCTGTTGTATTGTTGTATTCTCTGTTGTATTTTTGTATTCTCTGTTGTATTGTTATATTCTCTGTTGTATTTTTGTATTCTCTGTTGTATTGTTGTATTCTCTGTTGTATTGTTATATTCTCTGTTGTATTGTTATATTCTCTCTGTTGTATTGTTGTATTCTCTGTTGTATTGTTATATTCTCTGTTGAATTCTACCTTCAAGTAGGGAAGTGCTTTGATGCTGGTGAAGGGCTCATGATCCAAGGAATTGGAGCTGTTATAATTTTCCTTGAATCTTGCCTGACTGTACCAGCTGCTGTGTCATTAATAATAATAATAATAATAATAATAATAATAATAATAATAATAATAATAATGTGGTAGAGTCATTAGTGGTGGTGATGGTTTTGGTGGTGGTGGTGGAGGTGATGGTGGTGATGGTGGTGATGGTGGTGATGGTGGTGATGGTGGTGATGGTGGTGATGGTGATGGTGGTGATGGTAATAATGGTGGTGGAGGTGATGGTGGTGGTGGTGGTGGTGGTGGTGGTGGTGATGGTGTTGATGGTGGTGATGGTGATTGTGGTGATGGTAATAATGGTGGTGGAGGTGATGGTGGTGATCGTGGTGGTGGTGGTGGTGGTGGTGGTGGTAGTGGTGGTGGTGGTAGTGGTGGTGGTGGTGCGGGTAATCTGCACACACACACACACACACACACACACACACACACACACACACACACACACACACACACACACACACACCTTGAAAGGAATGAGCTTATCAACGACGGCCAACACGGTTTAAGGGACGGGAAATCCTGTGTCACAAACCTACTGGAGTTCTATGACAGGGTGACAGCAGTAAGACAAGAGAGAGAGGGGTGGGTAGATTGCATTTTCTTGGACTGTAAGAAGGCGTTTGACACAGTTCCACACAAGAGATTAATGCAAAATCTGGTGGACAAGGCAGGGATAACAGGAAAGGCACTCCAATGGATCAGGGAACACCTGTCAGGAAGACAGCAGCGAGTCATGGTGGGCGCCGGTGACGAGTGGGGTTCCACAGGGGTCAGTCCTAGGACTGGTGCTGTTTCTGGTATTTGTGTACGACATGATGGAAGGAATAGACCCCGAAGTGTCCCTGTTTGCCGGTGATGTGAAGTTGATGAGAAGAATTCAATCGAACGAGGACCAGGCAGAACTACAAAGGGATCTGGACAGGCTGCATGCCTGGTCCAGCAATTGGCTCCTGGAATTCAACCCCGCCAAGTGCAAAGTCATGAAGATTGGGGAAGGGCAAAGAAGACCGCAGACGGAGTACAGTCTAGGGGGCCAGAGACTACAAACCTTAATCAAGGAAAAAGATCTTGGGGTAAGTATAACACCAGGCACATCTCCTGAGGCGCACATCAACCAAATAACTGCTGCAGCATATGGGCGCCTAGCAAACCTAAGAACAGCATTCCGACATCTTAATAAGGAATCGTTCAGGACCCTGTACACTGTGTACGTTAGGCCCATATTGGAGTATGCAGCACCAGTTTGGAACCCACACCTAGCCAAGCACGTAAAGAAACTAGAGAAAGTGCAAAGGTTTGCAACAAGACTAGTCCCGGAGCTAAGGGGTATGTTCTACGAAGAGAGGTTAAGGGAAATCGACCTGACGACACTGGAGGACAGGAGAGAAAGGGGGAACATGATAACAACATATAAAATACTGAGAGGAATTGACAAGGTGGACAGAGACAGGATGTTCCAGAGATGGGACACAGCAACAAGGGAACACAGTTGGAAGTTGAAGACTCAGATGAATCACAGGGATGTTAGGAAGTATTTCTTCAGTCACAGAGTGGTCGGGAAGTGGAATAGTTTGGGAAGCGATGTAGTGGAGGCAGGTTCCATACATAGCTTTATGAAGAGGTATGATAAAGCTCATGGCGCAGGGAGAGTGACCCAGTAGCGGCCAGTGAAGAGGCGGGGCCAGGAGCCATGACTCGACCCCTGCAACCACAACTATGTGAGTACAACTAGGTGAGTACACACAGCACATGGGCCAGGTTCTAGGAAGACCGGATTAGTAAGGAACTGGAAAACATCACCGGCACGGCAGTGTTGTGTTGAGAAGCTGAGATGTGTGTTGTCTTGAGTTGCTGAAATATAAGTGAAATAAACACAAGAGGCTTTAACAAGCTCAGCCAGAGTTCCCTTTAACGAATAACAAATAAGAAAGCAACTCACATCACACATCATCAAAGTCTTGGCAGGGCTGATGAGATGCCAAGTGTGTGATAACCTGACGAGTCATGAGCTTGAGAGCTCAAGTCACCATGAATATGAAGCAGAAACATCTTGACAGTCTCACCTGTTTTATCATCACCACAAAATCGTGGAGTCTTTACATGGAAAAAAAACCCAGATATGATTGTTACGGACTTTGTAAAGACAAAGGCGACAGTAGAGCGATAGCTTATGATATATTAAGTAAAACGACACAAGTGAGACTATGTAGATAAATGCTTCAGAGAAGCGACAAATTGATGAATTAGACACATGTGCAACACTTGGGTATCTTTATTGAGGAAACGTTTCGCCACACAGTGGCTTCATCAGTCCTAAATAAAGAAGAATGGTGAAGATCAGAAGGCGTTTGAGGTAATCAGTCCCTCAGCCAAGAATCGATATAATCAGTCCACGAATCTTGAAAAAATACAGAATATGCGCAAAGAAGTGGCTTATATACTGTAGACAGGTGAGGTGACGGAGTCGTAGATGGTATGACAGTACTCACCTAATTGTACTCACCTAATTGTGGTTGCAGAAGTCGAGACTCAGCTCCTGGCCCCGCCTCTGCGCTGCCCGCTACTGGGTATCTGCTCTCCCTGCTCCATGAACTTTATCATACCTCGTCTTAAAACTGTGTATGGTTCCTGCCTCCACTATGTCTTTCTCTAGACTATTCCACTTCCTGACTACTCTGTGGCTGAAGAAATATGCTTCCTAACATCCCTTTGACTCATCTGAGTCTTCAGCTTCCAGTTGTGTCCCCTTGTTTCTGTGTTCCTTCTCTGGAACATCCTGTCACTATCTACCTTGTCGATTCCCCGCAGTATTTTGTATGTCGTTATCATGTCTCCTCTGACCCTTCTTTCCTCCAGTGTTGTTAGTCCTATTTTCCTCAGCCTTTCTTCATAGGACAGACCCCTGAGTTGTGGAACTAACCTTGTCGCAAACCTTTGCACTTTCTCTAGTTTCTTTATGTGCTTGACCAGGTGTGGGTTCCAGACTGGTGCTGCATATTCTAGTATGGGCCTGACGTACACGCTGTACAGTGTTGCACAAGTGTTGCTATGTCCTGCCAGACACACCAACATCTTGGGATCTTAATACAGGGAATTCTTCACTTGTCTAACCTATAGGCATGACCTACTTCCACATGTGGATTCGTCTACTGTGGTACCAGCTACGACTGCTTCACCTGACCTGTCTACAGTATATAAGCCAATTCGTCTCGCATATTCTGTATTCTTTTCAAAATTGATGGACTGATTACATCGACTTCAGGCTGAGGGACTGATTACCTCAATCTCCTTCTGATCTTCACCATTTTTCTTTGTTTAGGACTGATGAAGCCACTGTGTGGCGAAACGTTTCCTATGAGCTTTGTCAAGCTTTGTAACGGCTTGACAAAGCTCCTGGAGAGCGAAACGTTGTCACAATAAAATGTCGCATTAGTTGCATTTGTGTCCTTTTACCTAACATTTTATTATTATTATAGGTAATTCTACCAACATTATTGCAGCTTATGATATGAGAACAATAGGTAGGACACGAAAAGTAGGCAAATTTCTCACGAATGGAAGGCGAAGAGTAGTAGTAGTAGTGGTAGTAAAGTAGTAGTAGTGGTAGTAATAGTAGTGGTAGTATTAGTAGTAGTGGTAGTAGTAGTGGTAGTAGTAGTGGTAGTAGTAGTAGTAGTAGTGGTGGTGGTAGTAGTAGTAGTGGTGGTGAGTAGTAGTAGTAGTAGTAGTAGTTGTGGTAGTAGTAGTGGTAATAGTAGTAGTAGTGTAGTAGTAGTAGTAGTAGTAGTAGTAGTAGTGGTAATAGTAGTAGTAGTGGTAGTAGTTGTAGTAGTAGTAATAGTAGTAATTGTAGAAGTAGTAGTTAGTACAACAAAATGCAGTCTCAACAAAGTAGAAAGTTGAGTACCACGAGGCGGGGTCCTGGTTCCCTCGCTGTTTCTCAACTCTCATAGCAGACACAAGAGGCTCAGCCACAGCTTCGTAACTGTTTTTGCGGGAGATAACTGAATAAACATGAAAATCGCCTCAGAAGGAGACAGAAACATTTCACGTATATCGGCGAAGTTTTTCCAGTGGGCGGCGGGGGAATGACGGAGTGTGAGCGGCGGCGGTGTGGGCGGGCGGCCCCAAACGCCAAATCTTGCGACACGGTGGCCCTGGAACGCGACCTTCGTGGGTTAGGTCCTTCTTGCCCTCAGTCCCAGCCAGTGCCTGCGGCGGGGGCTGTTTCTTTAGTTTCATATCATCTAAATCCGCGCGGATCCGTCTCACGGATCTGTCTCACGAATTCGCTGGAAGCCGGATGCTACATAAACAAGAACAGTCTCCCCCACCACCGCTCCCTCACCCCCACCCCAGCACCAGCGCTCCGTTGCCAGTTATATATGTAAAAAACCCGCATGTAAACGTTATTCATAATGACTTTCTAGTTACTCGAACAGAGATGAGAGAGAGAGAGAGAGAGAGAGAGAGAGAGAGAGAGAGAGAGAGAGAGAGAGAGAGAGAGAGAGAGAGAGAGAGAGAGAGAGAGAGAGAGAGAGTCTAGATAAGAAACTTAAACACACGGGGGAAGGAGAGGGTAAACATACTGAGCTAGATGTATGTATGTCCATCACTGTGCAACCTTGTATCCCACAACCCCAGCCCCCTCTACCTCAGTGATCCCAGAAACGCATCCCCATATTTCTCCCGCACGTGTCACCGTACCATCAACGTTGCAGTGCCAACAACCAGTCCATGTTGCATGTAATTCAACTGCAGAGTTGTAGCCACGTTCTGAAGCCTGTCTAGTGCTGAGCTAGCAGAGGGCAGTCTGTCTAGTGCTGAACTAGCAGAGGGCAGTCTGTCTAGTGCTGAGCTAGCAGAGGGCAGTCTGTCTAGTGCTGAGCTAGCAGAGGGCAGTCTGTCTAGTGCTGAGCTAGCAGAGGGCAGTCTGTCTAGTGCTGAGCTAGCAGAGGGCAGTCTGTCTAGTGCTGAGCTAGCAGAGGGCAGTCTGTCTAGTGCTGAGCTAGCAGAGGGCAGTCTGTCTAGTGCTGAGCTAGCAGAGGGCAGTCTGTCTAGTGCTGAGCTAGCAGAGGGCAGTCTGTCTAGTGCTGAGCTAGCAGAGGGCAGTCTGTCTAGTGCTGAGCTGGCAGAGGGCAGTCTGTCTAGTGCTGAGCTAGCAGAGGGCAGTCTGTCTAGTGCTGAGCTAGCAGAGGGCAGTCTGTCTAGTGCTGAGCTAGCAGAGGGCAGTCTGTCTAGTGCTGAGCTAGCAGAGGGCAGTCTGTCTAGTGCTGAGCTAGCAGAGGGCAGTCTGTCTAGTGCTGAGCTAGCAGAGGGCAGTCTGTCTAGTGCTGAGCTAGCAGAGGGCAGTCTGTCTAGTGCTGAGCTAGCAGAGGGCAGTCTGTCTAGTGCTGAGCTAGCAGAGGGCAGTCTGTCTAGTGCTGAGCTAGCAGAGGGCAGTCTGTCTAGTGCTGAGCTAGCAGAGGGCAGTCCGTCTAGTGCTGAGCTAGCAGAGGGCAGTCCGTCTAGTGCTGAGCTAGCAGAGGGCAGTCTGTCCTGATCTTTTATGAGTCTTCTGGAAACCTTTAACCCACATTAGTGTTGCGTCTCTCTTCTCGGAGTTTCACGATGTCTCGTGTCACTGCATTAATTTTTTCCCTAAGGATTGACCTTTATCAAGTTTTGATAAAGGTTCGTTTTGAGCGAAATGTCGTCTGAAATAAAGGTCTCCAATGTGTTGTGTGTATAACCATTATTCTTTTTGCTAAATTGTTTGCAACTATTATGTAATGTTTATAATATCTTTATAATATAATATCTTTATTTACTACAAGTACATGTACAAGGTATACAGTCCTAGCTGACATCAATGACATACTACTATATAGAAAGCCCCTTGTTATGCTGAGCATTTCGGGCAAATTAGGTCAGTGTCCCAGGATGCGACTCACACCAGTCGACTAACACCCAGGTACCCATTTTACTGATGGGGAACATAGACAACAGGTGGTAGTGATGGTGGTGGTGGTGGTGGTGGTAGTGATAATGATGGTGGTGGTAATGATGGTGGTGGTAGTGATGGTGGTGGTGGTGGTGGTGGTGGTGGTGGTGGTGGTAGTGATGGTGGTGGTGGTAGTGATGGTGGTGGTGGTGTGTGGTGGTGGTGGTAGTGATGGTGGTGGTGGTAGTGAGTGGTGGTGGGTAGTGATGGTGGTGGTGGTAGTGGTGGTGGTGGTGTGATGGTGGTGGTGGTAGTGATGGTGGTGGTGGTGTGTGGTGGTGGTGGTGGTGGTGGGTTACTTGAGGGTGACCAGGGTAAGTGGCGAGTCAGTGGAAGTGAAAGTGGCGTCAGGGAGCATTATTTTCCTCTTTAAAATGGGCTTAAAAGTAGCCAAAGCGGTCAAGGTGGTATATCTGATCGATGTGAGACATGAAGTGAACAGATTCATCACGAGCACAACACACACACCACACACACACACACACACACACAACACACACACACACACACACACACACACACACACACACACACACACACACACACACACACACACACACAAACATACACACACACACACACACACACACAAACCAAGGTGCGCATAAAAGGAAGGGCACTGCAATGGATCAAGGCCTGGTCTCAGACCGGGCCGTGGGGGCGTTGACCCCCGAAACCCTCTCCAGGTATCTCCAGGTATATCTGACCGGGAGGCAGCAGGTGTCAGAGTGGGCGCCTGTGACAAGCGGGGTTCCACAGGGGTCAGTTCTAGGACCTGTGCTGTTTTTGGTATATGTGAATGACATGACGGAAGGGATAGACTCAGAAGTGTCCCTGTTTGCAAATGATGTGAAATTAATGACTAGAATTAAATCGGATGAGGATCAGGCAGGACTACAAAGAGAAGTGGACAGGCTACAAGCATGGTCCAGTAACGGGGAAGGGCAAAGAATACCGCAGACAGAGTACAGGCTAAGGTTTGATTGGTGTCGTGAGTACGGGAATAAATTCTTAGGTAGTGGTGGTTTTGATATGGACCTGCCTTGTATGGGCCAGTAGGCCTTCTGCAGTGTTCCTCCATTCTTATGTTCTTATGTTCTAAGTGGCTAAAGACTGCAAACCTCTCACAAGGAAAAGGCTCTTGGGGTGAATATAATACCGAGCACATCTCCTGAGGCGCATATCAACCAGATAACTGCTGCAGTTATCTGGTTATGGGCGAATGGCAAACCTGAGAATAGTGTTCCGATACCTCAGTAAGGGATCGTTCAAGACACTGTACACCATGTACGTCAGGCCTATACTGGAGTATGCAGCACCAGTTTGGAACTCCAGAGCTAAAGGAATGCCCTTTGAAGAAAGGTTAAGGGAAATCGGCCTGACGACACTGGAGGACAGGAGGGTTAGGGGAGACATGATAACGACATACAAAATACTACGAGGAATTGACAAGGTGGACAGAGACAGGATGTTCCAGAGATGGGACACAGAAACAAGGGGTCACAATTCGAAGTTGAAGACTCAGATGAGTCAAAGAGATGTTACGAAGTATTTCTTTAGTCATAGAGTTGTCTGGAAGTGGAATAGTCTGGCAAGTGACGTAATGGAGGCAGGAACCGTACATAGTTTTAAGACGAGGTATGATAAAGCTCGTGGATCAGGGAGAGAGAGGACCCAGTAGCGACATGTGAATAGGAGGGGCCAGAAGCTGTGAATCGACCCCTGCAACCGCAACTAGGTGAGTACACACACACACACACACACACACGCGCACGCACATTCCTGAACGAAGCTCAACGTGGAGGGGAATTAGAACGAAAGGTTATGGAGTTCACACCTGAGAAGTGAAGTGAGGCTGAGCAGAAACTTATGATGCAAAATATATTTGAAATGGTAAAAAGAGGAACACAGCAGGTGTTGAATATTGGTACACTCAGGTGTTGAATATTGGTACACTCATGTGTTGAATATTGGTACACTCAGGTGTTGAATATTGGTACACTCAGGTGTTGAATATTGGTACACTCAGGTGTTGAATATTGGTACACTCATGTGTTGAATATTGGTACACTCAGGTGTTGAATATTGGTACACTCAGGTGTTGTATATTGGTACACTCAGGTGTTGAATATTGGTACACTCAGGTGTTGAATATTGGTACACTCAGGTGTTGAATATTGGTACACTCAGGTGTTGAATATTGGTACACTCAGGTGTTGAATATTGGTACACTTATGTGTTGAATATTGGTACACTCAGGTGTTGAATATTGGTACACTCAGGTGTTGAATATTGGTACACTCAGGTGTTGAATATTGGTACACTCATGTGTTGAATATTGGTACACTCAGGTGTTGAATATTGGTACACTCAGGTGTTGAATATTGGTACACTCAGGTGTTGAATATTGGTACACTCAGGTGTTGAATATTGGTACACTCAGGTGTTGAATATTGGTACAGTCAGGTGATGAATATTGGTACACTCAGGTGTTGAATATTGGTACACTCAGGTGTTGAATATTGGTACACTCAGGTGTTGAATATTGGTACACTCAGGTGTTGAATATTGGTACACTCAGGTGTTGAATATTGGTACACTCAGGTGTTGAATATTGGTACACTCAGGTGTTGAATATTGGTACACTCAGGTGTTGAATATTGGTACACTCAGGTGTTGAATATTAGTACACTCAGGTGTTGAATATTGGTACACTCAGGTGTTGAATATTGGTACACTCAGGTGTTGAATATTGGTACACTCAGGTGTTGAATATTGGTACACTCATGTGTTGAATATTGGTACTTTTAGGTGTTGAATATTGGTACACTCAGGTGTTGAATATTGGTACACTCAGGTGTTGAATATTGGTACACTCAGGTGTTGAATATTGGTACACTCAGGTATTGAATATTGGTACACTCAGGTGTTGAATATTGGTACACTCAGGTGTTGAATATTGGTACACTCAGGTGTTGAATATTGGTACACTCAGGTGTTGAATATTGGTACACTCAGGTGTTGAATATTGGTACACTCAGGTGTTGAATATTGGTACACTCAGGTGTTGAATATTGGTACACTCAGATGTTGAATATTGGTACACTCATGTGTTGAATATTGGTACACTCAGGTGTTGAATATTGGTACACTCAGGTGTTGAATATTGGTACACTCAGGTGTTGAATATTGGTACACTCATGTGTTGAATATTGGTACACTCAGGTGTTGAATATTGGTACACTCAGGTGTTGAATATTGGTACACTCAGGTGTTGAATATTGGTACACTCAGGTGTTGAATATTGGTACACTCAGGTGTTGAATATTGGAACACTGTCCACTGCTTGTGTGACCTACTGACTACTGTGACCCACTGAGCACTGTGACCCACTGAACACTGTGACCCACTGAACACTGTGACCCACTGACTACTGTGACCCATTGACTACTGTGACCCACTGAACACTGTGACCCACTGAACACTGTGACCCACTGAACACTGTGATTCACTAAACACTGTGACCCACTGACTACTGTGACCTCCTGACTACTGTGACCTACTGACTACTGTGACCCACTGACTGCTATGACCCACTGAACACTGTGACCCACTGAACACTGTGATCCACTGAACACTGTGTCCCACTGAACACTATGAACCACTGAACACTGACTCACTGAACACTGTGACTTACTGAACACTGTGACTTACTGAACTCTGTGACTCACTGAACACTATGACCCCCTGAACACTGTGACCCACTGAATACTGTGACTCACTGAACACTGTGACCCACTGAACATTGTGACTCGCTGAACACTGTGACCCACTGAACACTGTGACCCACTGAACACTGTGACTTACTGAACACTGTGACTTACTGAACACTGTGACCCACTGACCACTGATAGTGTGACCTACTGAAGTTATATAGTATATATGAGAGAGAGAGAGAGAGAGAGAGAGAGAGAGAGAGAGAGAGAGAGAGAGAGAGAGAGAGAGAGAGAGAGAGTATTACTGTTATCTGCTGAGAAAGAGAGACGATCAGGAAGGTTACATCAACCTGTCCCTATTCTGCATCATCCCTCCCCACACTCTCTCTTCCCTCCCTCCCTTCCCTCCCTCCCTTCCCTCCCTCCCTTCCCTCCTCCAGTCTCCCCTCCCTCCCTCCCTCCCTCCCTTCCCTCCTCCAGTCTCCCCTACCTCCCCCTCCCTCCCACCCTCCTGAGAGGTCAAATCACATTAAGAAGTGCCTCTAATTCCCCCTAATTCACCTTTTGTTAGAGCTGCGCGACTGACTGAATACAGAGGCCGGGTCCTCCCACACGTATCCATCTTAATTCTAAATCAAAATGTTTTCGCGTCAATTTAAAAAAAAAAAAAAAGAGAATGTTTGACTTATAAGAATTAGTGCTTCAAAATTTATTTCGCCTAAAAGAAGAATTTGACGGTTATCGAAGGCTGAAATTGACTTTAAATAAATAATACGTGTCAGTTTTAAGGTATTTGTTGACAACATAATCACGCAAGAGTTGTGAAATGTGAAATATTATTATTGGTGTTTTGTCTGTCAGGAAAACAACTGTCTTCTCACAGGTGAGTCAGGTGACCCACTCAGTGGTCAAGCAACCACTGGCTTACCAGCGCCGGTAGGTAGAGACGGCTTAAACCCCATCAGGTACACGAGGGTCACTGAGTCTGCATGTCACCTTTTCAACACCAGTCAAGAATACTTTAATACCCACACCTTCCGCTGTGTGCGTGTCCTGTGGCCACCGCTGTAAACCCGTAGTTAAGCCATCACAAGTTTACCTAAGTCTGATACTTAGTTCCATTCAATACGACGTGTTAAGAAATAATAATAATAATAATAATAATTAATAATAATAAAAATTTTATTTAATAATAATATAATTTAATAATAATATAATAAGCCTTATTTCTACAAGTACATGACAGGTATACAGGTCTGTGACATCAATGACATACTAGGATGAGACCCCTTATGCTGATGAATGGCAAAATAGGTAAATTTGTCCTAGATCGACCCACACATGCTAAAGTGAGTCACTAGTGATAATTTCTTCTGTCTATAGTCATCTCTCTCTCTCTCTCTCTCTCTCTCTCTCTCTCTCTCTCTCTCTCTCTCTCTCTCTCTTCTTCTCTCTCTCTCTCTCTCTCTTTACTCTTGAGTGGTGGGAGACACTGGTGCTGAAGAAGCGGTACTCTGCCACTTCAGGTCTCCTCTGCTGCGCCACCTTCTGCTCTCCCTCCTCGTCCTCCTGCTCGTCCTCGTCTCTCAAGTACGACTCGGTGTTTTTGGCCTCCTCCTGCACGAGTCGCATGTACTCGCTGTAGGCCTGGTCGTACTCCTCTTTGGTCACGTTGGCCTGTGTGGGAGAGAAGTACGTGCGGTTGAGTACATGTGGTGGGGAAAGAGAGAGAGAGAGAGAGAGAGAGAGAGAGAGAGAGAGAGAGAGAGAGAGAGAGAGAGAGAGAGAGAGAGAGAGAGAGAGAGGGGAAGAAATAGCATAATTTTTTTAAATTTATTAATAATGATAAAATTAGTAAAGGCACCATCAACAACAACAACAACAATAATAATAATAATAATAATAATAATAATAATAATAGTGATATTTCTTTCACAGTATTTGCATTATGCTTACAATGACGAGTCTACTTCAATGACGAGTCTACTACAATAACGAGTCTACTACAATAACGAGTCTACTACAATAACGAGTCTTCTACAATGACGAGTCTACTACAATAACGAGTCTACTACAATAACGAGTCTTCTACAATGACGAGTCTACTACAATAACGAGTCTACTACAATAACGAGCCTTCTACAATGACGAGTCTACTACAATAACGAGCCTTCTACAATGACGAGTCTACTACAATGACGAGTCTACTACAATAACGAGCCTTCTACAATGACGAGTCTACTACAATGACGAGTCTACTACAATAACGAGTCTTCTACAATGACGAGTCTACTACAATGACGAGTCTACTACAATGACGAGTCTACTACAATAACGAGTCTTCTTCAATGACGAGTCTACTACAATGACGAGTCTACTACAATGACGAGTCTACTACAATGACGAGTCTACTACAATAACGAGTCTACTACAATGACGAGTCTACTACAATGACGAGTCTACTACAATAACGAGTCTTCTACAATGACGAATCTACTACAATGACGAGTCCACTACAGTGACGAGTCTACTACAATGACGAGTCTACTACAATGACGAATCTACTACAATGACGAGTCCACTACAGTGACGAGTCTACTACAATGACGAGTCTACTACAATGACGAATCTACTACAATGACGAGTCTACTACAGTGACGAGTCTACTACAGTGACGAGTCTACTACAATGACGAGTCTACTACAATGACGAGTCTACTACAATGACGAGTCCACTACAATGACGAGTCTACTACAATGACGAGTCTACTACAATGACAAGTTTACTACAATGACGAGTCTACTACAATGACGAGTCTACTACAATGACGAGTCTACTACAATGACGAGTCTACTACAATGACGAGTCTACTACAATGACGAGTCCACTACAGTGACGAGTCTACTACAGTGACGAATAACTGTTGACTAATATCTCCTGGACCCTACACGTCGTCAACCGGCAGAGTGACGAACCTCAATTGCGTTTCTCAGCTGAACGTAAGTGAGCGGCCACTCAGAGTGAGGTACGATAGCCATTACCCTCCTGAGATATCGCAGAACACGCCCATCGCATCGCATCGTATCGCATCGTATCGCACTGCATTCCACTGCACAGAGGATACATTGTCATATGTCTCTGAACAGGTATAAACTGCCCTGGAACGACACACACCTGAGTGGCTGGGTCAGATACACACCTGAGTGGCTGGGTCAGACACACCTGAGTGGCTGGGTCATATACACACCTGAGTGGCTGGGTCATACACACACCTGAGTGGCTGGGTCAGACACACACCTGAGTGGCTGGGTCATACACACACCTGAGTGGCTGGGTCAGACACACACCTGAGTGGCTGGGTCAGACACACACCTGAGTGGCTGGGTCAGACACACACCTGAGTGGCTGGGTCAGCACACACCTGAGTGGCTGGGTCATACACACACCTGAGTGGCTGGGTCAGACACACCTGAGTGGCTGGGTCAGACACACACTTGAGTGGCTGGGTCAGACACACACCTGAGTGGCTGGGTCATACACACACCTGAGTGGCTGGGTCAGACACACACCTGAGTGGCTGGGTCAGACACACCTGAGTGGCTGGGTCAGACACACCTGAGTGGCTGGGTCAGACACACACCTGAGTGGCTGGGTCATACACACACCTGAGTGGCTGGGTCAGACACACACCTGAGTGGCTGGGTCAGACACACACCTGAGTGGCTGGGTCAGACACACACCTGAGTGGCTGGGTCAGACACACACCTGAGTGGCTGGGTCATACACACACCTGAGTGGCTGGGTCAGACACACCTGAGTGGCTGGGTCAGACACACACTTGAGTGGCTGGGTCAGACACACACCTGAGTGGCTGGGTCATACACACACCTGAGTGGCTGGGTCAGACACACACCTGAGTGGCTGGGTCAGACACACCTGAGTGGCTGGGTCAGACACACCTGAGTGGCTGGGTCAGACACACACCTGAGTGGCTGGGTCAGACACACACCTGAGTGGCTGGGTCAGACACACACCTGAGTGGCTGGGTCAGACACACACCTGAGTGGCTGGGTCAGACACACACCTGAGTGGCTGGGTCAGACACACACCTGAGTGGCTGGGTCAGACACACACCTGAGTGGCTGGGTCAGATACACACCTGAGTGGCTGGGTCAGATACACACCTGAGTGTCTGGGTCAGACACACACCTGAGTGGCTGGGTCAGATACACACCTGAGTGGCTGGGTCAGACACACACCTGAGTGGCTGGGTCAGACACACCTGAGTGGCTGGGTCAGACACACACCTGAGTGGCTGGGTCAGACACACACCTGAGTGGCTGGGTCAGACACACACCTGAGTGGCTGGGTCAGATACACACCTGAGTGGCTGGGTCAGACACACACCTGAGTGGCTGGGTCAGACACACACCTGAGTGGCTGGGTCAGATACACACCTGAGTGACTGGGTCAGGCGCCAACAACAATCTGTCAAGAGTAGTGTATGTAGAATGTTGAGATGCCACACAGACGTTCATTACGCATTCAGAGGGCGGCGGCGGCGGCGGCGCCTCCAACAATGATGAATGAGAAACGTCAACAACTGGGCATCGTCGTCACGAAAACGTTTCGCTAACGAATGGTTCTTTCAGTTCAATAGATGAAAGTGTATGCTTGAGACAGTTGAAGAAGAGGTAGTCAGTCCCATTATTTGTCATTCCAGTAATAGTCAGTCTCATTACTGGTCATCCCTGTAACAGTCAGTCCCATTAATAGAATAATGAGACGAGTGTCAGACCAGAACAAAGTGAGAACTTTCTCATCTAAGAACACAGGGAAAATAACAGAACAATTTAGTAAATTAATAATGTTTATGTTCATTAAAGACAATGAATAACTAACGCAAAGATGAATAATATAATATAAGATAATAATATAAGAGCAGTACGCTCAGCGTGCTGGGTCAGGTGTGAGGTGAGGTGACATCTCAGCCTTATAAGTCTTCTACTGTCCTATTATTTTTACAGTTCTGTAATAATGTAAGAAATCACGAAAGCACCTGGAAATTCAGTGATCAGTGTTTGTGAATATATATATATATATATATATATATATATATATATATATATATATATATATATATATAATATATATATATATATATATATATATATATATATATATATATATGTATGTATGTATGTATATGCACAAACATGTTTAGCATTTATTAAGTGAAGAGGAGAAACACCCGAGAATTTCAAGAATTTAGAATTTATTCAGTAAAGGTTCGACAGTTTCATTAAAAGTTTTAAACTTCGGAAAATTAATAATCGTGAGTGAGTTTGTTATCTTGCAGTGATGTAAGTTATTGTAGCGTCAGCACTGCAACGTCAGTGAAATTATTGTGTGATTATGTGTACTGGTGAATGTATACACCCCAGTGCGTACCGTGAGTGTACACACCCCAGTGCGTACCGTGAGTGTACACACACCAGTGCGTACCTTGTGTGTACACACACCAGTGCGTACCTTGTATGCACACACACCAGTGCGTACCTTGTGTGTACATACACAAGTGCGTACCTTGTGTGTACACACATCAGTGCGTACCTTGTGTGTACACACACCAGTGCGTACCTTGTGTGTACATACACCAGTGCGTACCTTGTGTGTACATACACCAGTGCGTACCTTGTGTGTACACACATCAGTGCGTACCTTGTGTGTACACACACCAGTGCGTACCTTGTGTGTACGTACACCAGTGCGTACCTTGTGTGTACACACATCAGTGCGTACCTTGTGTGTACACACACCAGTGCGTACCTTGTGTTTACGTACACCAGTGCGTACCTTGTGTGTACACACATCAGTGCGTACCTTGTGTGTACACACATCAGTGCGTACCTTGTGTGTACACACATCAGTGCGTACCGTGTCATTATAAATACAATAAGTGTTTGAAATGATCTGTTTGCCCAATCTAACATTTGTTACAATAGATGTCTGGAATCTTGTAAATACCACCGGTGTATATGCAGGTGTCTTCCACAAACACTTGTACAAACAACTCAGTGTAGCAAAGCTGCTACAGGCAGCCGACACTCAGATAAGCTGCTACAAGCAGCAACACTCAGATAAGCTGCTACAGGCAGCCGACACTCAGATAAGCTGCTACAGGCAGCAACACTCAGATAAGCTGCTACAGGCAGCCGACACTCAGATAAGCTGCTACAGGCAGCAACACTCAGATAAGCTGCTACAGGCAGCCGACACTCAGATAAGCTGCTACAGGCAGCAACACTCAGATAAGCTGCTACAGGCAGCCGACACTCAGATAAGCTGCTACAGGCAGCCGACACTCAGATAAGCTGCTACAGGCAGCCAACACTCAGATAAGCTGCTACAGGCAGCCGACACTCAGATAAGCTGCTACAGGCAGCCGACACTCAGATAAGCTGCTACAGGCAGCCAACACTCAGATAAGGCCAACATTCTTCGTATAAGTTCGTCAAAGAAAAAATTATTAAACATAATTTCAAGGATTTCCTTCTGTTTAGCGCTCAAAATTACTTTTAAAATTAAAAAAACAGAATCCTTATAAACTTTTAATAATCAAACTTAGAAAAAGGTGTAAAAGTCGTCAGTGTTGTGTATTAGTAGAGTTAAACCCAAAAATTAAACATTCTAAGTCGTGAAGAATTGGAAGCAACAATGAACACACTTAAACATCTACTACCTAGAATCTAATTCGATAATTTTTAAAGGAGTGGACCGGTCAGCCAGCGAAAGGCCTCATTCAGATGACCAAAAGCTCCAGTTGCGGGTCATCATATAACTAAGACCCGCGTCAGGAAAAACTTGTCCTTTTTCCTGACAAACCTTACCTAACCTAACCTTCAACCCCGTCATTTAACGTGGGACGTATCCGAAGTGTGTTGACTTTCTGTATATGATAAAACAAAGTGCGTCTCTATCGCTGCAGTCCACCAACATGCCTAAAAGCAATCAATAATTGATCTTTCTCCTCAGCATTCAGCATCAGGACTCCTGCTGTGCGAGTTAAAGCGATTCAAGAATTGGATGAGATACAGAGCCGACACTCGTGTGTCGGTACTTGCGTCAGGACAGTCGAGTACCGAGGTGGTTTAATAATTAAATTACCTCTATTTTATTATTATTATTGTTATTATTATTATTATTATTCTTAAAGAATGAAAAGTCGGATCGAAAAATCATCGTAAGTTTCACTCTATATGCGGATATTTGTGCATTATTATTATTATTATTAGATATGGAGACTTTATCTCTAATTTCTTGTTCGTCTCTGAAGGCTGGTGATCCCCGGGGTGTGACTGACATGTCACGCACCTGGCTTCCTGCAGCCTCTGCATTGCTACAAGCTCCTAGCACCGAAACGTTTTCTAATAAATACGTCCAAGTGTTTGCTCAGGTGCGTTGCCAAACCACTTGGTCGGTGCCACTTATCAAGGGGGTATATAACAAGACTAAGTGTCACTAAGTGGCTAAGTATTCCTACGGTAGAATGAGGGTAAGTGGCGGAAGCCTGAATGTTCTCGGTACTTATACATCTCCGTCTCACAGAAACACATGTTGAAGCATAAAGCGCAACCCTGTAGAATAATTAAAAAAGAACATCAGATACAAACAAACATTCACCCCCTCCCTAAACCCCACAGACAAGCTAACAGTAACGTGTTCTCCCAAAACAAACGGAATCAGAACCCCTGCCGATAGCATGTGGAGTTCCCCAAGGTAGTATTCTGGGTCCCTTATTATTTCTGTTATGTAAACGACATGCCCATCAATGTCAAATGCAAACTCCTGTATGCGGATGACAGTGCTCTGTTAGTGTCAGGTAAAGACCTACATGATATAACTAATGTAATAACACTAGAACTGGAGTTCTGCAGCAAATGGTTAGTAGACAACAAACTATCGTTACACCTCGGGAAAACGGAAGCCATACTCTTTGGCACGAAATATAAACTGAGAAGGGTAAATAATTTTAATATCAGGTGTAATGGGGAATCCATCACTTCAGTTTCCTCAGTAAAATATCTGGGAATCCCCCTTGACCCATACATGTCAGGAGAATTGATAGGGAACAGTGTAGTAAAAAAAAAAAAACTGAAAGATAGACTGCAAATCACCCAGAACAAAATGGTAAGATTAATCCCTGACCTGGGCCCAAGAGAACATGTAGGCCAGGATGAATTACAACAATTTGATATACTGAATGTTGAAGACAACTGAAGTTAAATGAAGTTTATATAATTACTCAGTGTCCAGAATATCTTGCTGCCAATTTTGTCAAGGCTGGGAACCAAAGCAGTCATAGTACTAGGGGGAGAGAGCACAACTTTGTAGTTCCCACAGTCAGTGGCCAGGCTTCAACACCTTTTATTGTACAGCAATAAAGGAATGGAACAGACTGCCTGCACATGTCAAAGCCAGTCATAGCATCAGCCAGTTCAAGAAGAGAACCAAAAGCTACCTAATGAATGTAGCGACAGAAAGGGAGGAGAATAATATTTTTTTTTTTTTAGCTAACACACATGTAAATATTAATAACTCATTTTACCTTATTTCTAGCATATCTCCATTATAGTATAATAATAAGATCTTATCTCCTTCCTAGTATTATAATAAGGTACTAAAAGGACTCCAATGAAAATAAGTCACTCTGACTTTTTTGGGTTATCCTGGGTTCTCTACACATATGCTGCTATGTATGATAATGTATGTAACTGTATTTGTGTATACCTGAATAAACTTACTTAGACAGACTCAACAAACACACACACACACACACACACACACACACACACACACACACACACACACACACACACACACTGAACAAAATCCTCCAACTCTGCTCTCTCTATCATTTGTTATCCACCAGCTGCAACAAAAGCCCCGGTGGTGAGTCCACAAAATACTTTTCAATTAATCCGGTGCCTATTGTTTTGTACAGCAGCAGCAGCAGCAGCAGAATTAGTAGCAGCAACAGCAACAGCAGCAGTAATAATAACAACAGTAGCAGCAGCAGCAATAGCAGCAGTAATAGCAGCAACAGCAGCAGCAGCAGCAACAACAACAACAACAACAACAACAGCAGCAGCAACAAAAACAACAACAGCAGCAACAACAATAACAGCATCAGCAATAACAACAGCAGCAGCAACAACAACAATAGAAATAACAGCAGCAGCAGCATCAATAGTAACAGTAGTAGCAGCAACAACAACAGAAATAGTAACAGCAGCAGCAGCAGCAGTAACAACAGCAGCAGCAGCAATAACAGTAGCAGCAGCAGTAGCAATAACAACAACAACAATAGTAGCAGCAACATCAACAGTAGTAGTAGCAGCAACAACAACAACAGTAACAGCAGCCTATAAAAAAAAAGCTTACCCTCTACCTGTAAATTCTGTAAATTCGCAGCAGGAATTTAATGTCATGATTATTGCACAGGTTTGTGGTCAGCAGCTGAGGATGTGAGAATTCTCACCTCCAAGGCTGGCTTGGGCGGCATTGTTGATGTGTAGTGACGGTACCGGCTTAGTAAGCCAGCGGCATGGACAAGCCAGGGGGCAGGGGAGGGAGGGGAAGAAATGAGGGGAGGGGGAATGAGGAGGGAAAGGAAGAGTGAGGGAAGAGGGGAGGGGGTGTGAGGGAAGAGGTTAGGGTGAGGGGGAGAGGCAAAGATGAGAGAGGAGGTAAGGGATGAGAGAGAGTGAGTGAGAGAGAGAGAGAGAGAGAGAGAGAGAGAGAGAGAGAGAGAGAGAGAGAGAGAGAGAGAGAGAGAGAGAGAGAGAGAGAGAGAGAGAGAGATGAGGAGAGAGAGAGAGAGAGAGAGAGAGAGAGAGAGAGAGAGAGGAGAGAGAGGAGAGAGAGAGAGAGAGAGAGAGAGAGAGAGAGAGAGAGAGAGAGAGAGAGAGAGAGAGAGAGAGAGAGAGAGAGAGAGAGAGAGAGAGAGAGAGAGAGAGAGAGAGAGAGAGAGAGAGAGAGAGCATGAAGAGAAGAAATAAAACTGAAAGAAGAGGAAAATAACTGATTTTTCTTCTTTTTTTCTTTCTCTCTCTCTCTTTCTTTCCCTTTCTTTAACGATGAAACTATAATAACACTGAAGAAAAAGAAAAAGAAAACGAGCAAATGTTCTCAATAAAGAAGAAAAAGAATAAGTTTAATCATAGAACCCCTCCTCTTCAGAGAACCCTCCCTTCAGAGAACCCTCCCTTCATAGAACCCCTCCCTTCAGAGAACCCCCCCCCTTCAGAGAACCCTCCCCTTCAGAGAACCCCTCCCCTTCAGAGAACCCCTCCCCTTCAGAGAACCCCTCCCCTTCAGAGAACCCCTCCCCTTCAGAGAACCCCTCCCCTTCAGAGAACCCCTCCCCTTCATAGAACCCCTCCCTTTCAGCGAACCCCTCTCTTTCAGAGAACCCCTCCTTTTCAGAGAACACCTCCCTTCAGAGAACCCCTCCCTGCAGAGAACCCCTCCCCTTCAGAGAACCCCTCCCTTCAGAGAACCCCTCCCCTTCAGAGAACCCTCCCCTTCAGAGAACCCTCCTTCAAAGAACCCCTCCCTTAAAAGAACCCTTACTCTCTTCAAAATACCACCCCCTTGATTTCCCCTCCACCTCCCCCTCCTCCAATAACCCCTCACCCAATACCAGCACCCTCAAACTAGCCACTACCAGCACCCTCAAACTAGCCACTACCAGCACCCTCAAACTAGCCACTACCAGCACCCTCAAACTAGCCACTACCAGCACCCTCAAACTAGCCCCTACCAGCACCCTCAAACTAGCCACTACCAGCACCCTCAAACTAGCCACTACCAGCACCCTCAAACTAGCCACTACCAGCACCCTCAAACTAGCCACTACCAGCACCCTCAAACTAGCCACTACCAGCACCCTCAAACTAGCCACTACCAGCACCCTCAAACTAGCCAATACCAGCACCCTCAAACTAGCCACTACCAGCACCCTCAAACTAGCCACTACCAGCACCCTCAAACTAGCCACTACCAGCACCCTCAAACTAGCCACTACCAGCACCCTCAAACTAGCCAATACCAGCACCCTCAAACTAGCCACTACCAGCACCCTCAAACTAGCCACTACCAGCACCCTCAAACTAGCCAATACCAGCACCCTCAAACTAGCCACTACCAGCACCCTCAAACTAGCCAATACCAGCACCCTCAAACTAGCCACTACCAGCACCCTCAAACTAGCCACTACCAGCACCCTCAAACTAGCCAATACCAGCACCCTCAAACTAGCCACTACCAGCACCCTCAAACTAGCCACTACCAGCACCCTCAAACTAGCCACTACCAGCACCCTCAAACTAGCCACTACCAGCACCCTCAAACTAGTCAATACCAGCACCCTCAAACTAGCCACTACCAGCACCCTCAAACTAGCCACTACCAGCACCTTCAAACTAGCCACTACCGTCCACAGGATAGATATGTGACGCACCACAATAAAATAGCCACTTCGGCGGCAAAAATCTAAAAATCTACTCTCACACAATTCCCCCCACTCACCATCTTTCCACAATTCCCCCCTCCCATCCTTTCCCCCCAAATTCCCGTCCTCCCCACCCCCCTCGCCATTCTCATACCAACTTCCTCAAAGACTAATTAGTAAACTCAGCGTGATCTTGTTGTCTCAAAATTCAATTAAGTGATAAGAGGTTTTACAGGCGAGGCCGTCTACCATACGTGACTTCCAGTCCGTCATTCACACTACGAGTTTGTAACCTTGATGTACGTGTTTTAGCTTTATTAATAATAATAATAATAATAATAATAATAATAATATATTATTATTATTATTATTATTATTATTATTATTATTATTATTATTATTATTATTATGTTTTACAAGCCCTAAATCCATATAAGCAAGAGCCTGAATACCTTCAGAATATCTGCAAAACACAATAAAAACATCGACCAAAAAACAAACTGAGATAACTTCAAGGCAAACAGCGAAACACTGCCAAAAAAAAACATCGCCAAAAACAAGCTCATTAAAAAACAAACTGCCAAAAATAAACACTATTGAAAACAAACACCGTCAAAAACAGTCAAAAACAAACACCATAAAAAGAAACACCGTCTAAAAACAAACACCGTCCACAAACAAACACTGTCAAAAAACAAACACCGCTAAATACAAATAAAGGTAAAGAAACACCGTTGAGTTCTCTCAGCGGTCGTCCGGAACATCCGACTTCGGTAAATTCTGATTAAAATGAGAAAAACAACACACACACACACACACACACACACACACACACGGGAAAAACACATCACCTCCAAATTCCGGTTTGTCCAAAACGATTGACAGAAACACAAAAAAAACACCGAACGGCTTCATGCTGAGTCTTGTGCAATACATACACGCACACACACACACACACATGCACACACACACACATACACACACACACACATACACACACACACACATACACACACACACAAACACACACATACACACACACATAAAACCCTTTTTTTTGCGCGTTTGTCTGTATGTATGTATGTATGTGTATTTATGTACTAAATTATATGTCCTATATGTGTTGCAAGGGTCGAGTATGTGTGCGTGTGAGTATATATGTGTGTGTACTCACCTAATTGTGGTTGCAGGGGTCGATTCATAGCTCCTGGTCGCGAGTCATAGTGTGTATGTGTGTGTATGGGTGCGTACGTATGTGTATGTGTCTATTTGTGTGTATGTGTATGTCTCTATGTGTGGGTGCATATATATAATATTTGTGTGTATGTACGTATGTGTGCGTATATATGTGTGTGTGTATGTATGTGTATATGTGTGTATTTGTGTGTATGTCTGTGAGTATGTATGCCAATCACCCTGACTATAGCCAGTCACTCTGTCGATATTCAGTCACTCTGTCGATATTCAGTCACCCTGACGATAGTCAGTCACCCTGACGATAGTCAGTCACCCTGACTACATATAGTCACCCTGTCGACAGCCAGTCACTGCTGAGGCTAGAAATCAGCCGGGTTCACCATAACCATTAAACGTCAACCGCTAACAACCTCACGACAGCTCCAACCATCACCAAACCAACGCATCTGCCCCTAGTCTCAACCGCAACAGCTCGATAGACGCGACACATGCGAGGACAAGGAGGAAGAGGAGGAGGAGGAGGAGCCGAGACTCGCGGACGCGATAAAGTGCGCGAGTCAGGGAGCTATACTAATCCCCCCCCCCTGTTGTATCTGTCACCCAGCATCTCGATGTCTTCCCCGTGGTGCTGACTGTGTCAGGGATGGCCTCTTACAAGTGTACCATCCCGCAACTTACGTGGGTTGGGGGGAAGGGGGTGTAAATGGGAGGTGGTAAAGGGACCTGAAGGGAGAAAGGAAGGGGAGGAGGAGGAGGAGGAGTTCTAAGGGAGGAAGAGAAGAGAGGAGGAGGGGTGTTTAGGGGGCAAAGAGTAAAGTGTTTGGCGTGTGTCTCAGATTGTGGACGACCTTGTGGTCTCCTGCCCTGGACTGTTTATGTTAAGGGGAGACGAGAGAGAGAGAGAGAGAGAGAGAGAGAGAGAGAGAGAGAGAGAGAGAGAGAGAGGAGAGAGAGAGAAGATGAGAGAGGAGAGAGAGAGTGAGAAGGATTTCACTACCGAACGATGTAGATGAGAGTGGAGGGACGAGTGGAGGGACTAGTAGAAGAACGGGTGGAGGGGTGAGTGAAGGGACGAGTGGAGGGACGAGTGAAGGGACGAGTGGAGGGGCGAGTGGAGGGACGAGTGGAGAGACGAGTGGAGGGGCGAATGGAGAGACGAGTGAAGGAACTAGTGGAGGGGCGAGTGGAGGGACGAGTGGAGAGACAAGTGAAGGGACGAGTGGAGGGACGAGTGGAGAGACAAGTGAAGGGATGAGTGGAGGGAGAGGGGGAAACAGAGGGAAGGGATGGAGAAGAGGGAAGTTTTGAGAGGAGTAATAATAACTAGAGAGTAGAAAAGAAAGTATACTTTTTCCAGGCACCTTTCTCTCTCTCTCTTTCTCTCTCTTTCTCTCTCTCTCTCTCTCTCTCTCTCTCTCTTTCTCTCTTCCCTCCTATTGTTTTCAATCGTCAATTTATGCAGTGAATGTTGGGAAAGTTACAAGTGGTCCGGTGAAGAGGGATTGTAGATCTGAAAGCAATACAAGAACTGTGGTTTTAGAATCAACAAAAGGAAAAATTGTAGTTCTGGAAGTCACAAGAAGAATTTTGGTTCTGGAAGCAAGAAGAAGAAGAATTGTGGTTCTAGAAGCAACAAGAATGATGTACATAGCCTATGTTAGCTCCTTAATTGATTATGCTGCTACCATGTTGATATTAGCTGGAGAAAGTTCTCTAAATGGATTGTGAAAACATGCAATATAATTAAGTTTTATACCCTGCATGAACTGTATCACTGTAGGCAACAAGAGCATTTCACCCCTCCATGGAAGATGTGTTCATTTAATATCACATACCTGCAAGCCCCTCCCAAGAAGCTCATTGCTAGTAATCCCTTCCTTAAATCACTTGTTAAAGCAACTGCTCAAGAAGAAATCTCTCGCCTAGCTGGTAGTAATAATTTATCACAAGTTATATACACTGATGGATCTAAACAGGAGTCTTCTGGCAGGGCTGCATCTGCTCTTGTTGCCACCTCCCTAGTTAAGAACCATAATAAATTTGTTGAGTTAGGCATAAGAATTAACAACTGGGCGTCTACACTGCAAACTAAATTGTTTGCAATCCTAATAGCGCTAAAGCTAACTTATGACACTGAGCTTGACTCTATCATCATTACTGATTCTATGTCATCACTGAAGGCTCTTGACTCATATAATGACTCTAACAGCATGCTCATTGGAGAAGCCAGGTATAGATACTAAAAAATCCGGGACAAATGAATTAATGTACAATTGGTATGGATCCCATCACACATTGGATTACATCTTCATGATAAAGTTGATATGTTACCAAGAAGAGTACCCAGAAGGAGAATGTAGAATATAACTTTGGTATATCTGTGTCTAGCATTAGGAATAATATTAGCAGAGAAGTAAATAATGAAAATGATTGTTATAGGAATGCAATTAGAAGCCTGAGTAGATCTATAACCCACTATGATAACATGAACGTAGATAAGTATGTTTATGGAGCAACTTGCAATGTGAACAGACTGACTGATGTTGTAGTGGCCAGGCTTAGGCTTGGCTACAGGTACTTCTGGCAGTTTGGGAGATACACAGATGATGATCAAACTAAATGCAAATTATGTGATCAGGCATATGGTCACTGTCTTGAACACTATGTGCTTAATTGTCGACTTATTGAGGAATATAGAGATAGACAGTATGGAAAATGAACACATAAGCAGTATAATGTGATCCTTTATTGACAACGTTTCGCCCACGCAGTGGACTTTATCGAGTCACAAACGTTGTCAATAAAGGATCACATTATACTGCTTATGTGTTTATTTTTCCATTGTGTCGGTATTTTATACCATTTATTTCCAAGAAGAGGAATTGTGGTTCTGGAAGTGACGATTAAAAAGCAAAATAGAAATATACAATAAAATTAATTTTACAGAGCATACAAATGTATAATTCAGATATATATATATATATATATATATATATATATATATATATATATATATATATATATATATATATATATATATATATATACAATCATTTAGTATATAGATTTCTTGGCAGTGAAGAAGGAAGGAATTGTTTTCCTGACTGGGAGACGAGAAGAAGAATTGTGGTTCTGGAAGTGACAAGATGGAATTTTGTTTTCTGAAGAAAATGAGAGGAATTGTATTTTTTGTTGATTCCTGAAAGCCTTGAATTGTAGCTGTAGAAGACGCTGCTGGAGTCTACCACAGAGCAGCTGCAGTTCTTTGGCACTGTTCTACGCTTACACTCGAAGCAGTGCCACAGGAAATTCCATCAGAGAGAGAGAGAGAATTCAACAAATACGACGAATAAGGAGTTCCTGGCGTTACAGCAGATTTAACACAGGTTCCAATGCCTTTCTTAATGATGGGATTCCCTTGAATTTTCAATTCAAAGCATTTATGCGCAGTATCAGTGTTTGTAATGTGTGCCGGTCAGGTGTGCCGGTCAGGTGTGCCGGTCAGGTGTGCCGGTCAGGTGTGCCGGTCAGGTGTGCCGATCAGGCGTAAATATGCTTCAGCTTGGAATCAGCTCCAATCTCTTTCTCTAAAGTTTTCGTAGACTTTCAGATATGCACACACGCAGGCGCACACCAGGCCAGGAGCTATGTCTCGACCCCTGCAACCACAACTAGGTGAGTACACACACACACACAGAATGTTCCAGAGATGGGACACAGCAACAAGGGGCCACAATTGGAAATTGAAAACTCAAATGAATCACAGGGACGTTCGAAGTATTTATCAGTCACAGAGTTGTCAGGAAGTGGAATAGTCTGAGAAGTGATGTAGTGGAGGCAGGATCCATACATAGCTTTAAGAAGAGGTATGATAAAGCTCATGGAGCAGGAAGTGACCTAGTAGCGACCAGTGAAGAGGCAGGGCCAGGAGCTGTGACTCGACCCCTGGAACCACAACTAGGTGAGTACACACACACACACACACATACAGGCACACATGAACGAACGCTGAGTACGTACACATACACACTCACACATTATACTACACGTAATACCAACACAAATATTATGTCTAATAGAGAATCATCATATCATTCTACAAGCCACTCAGACCTTTATCACATCATTCTACAAGCCACTCAGACCTTTAACACATCATTCTACAAGCCACTCAGACCTTTAACACATCATTCTACAAGCCACTCAGATCATCACATCATTCTACAAGCCACTCAGACCATCACATCATTAAGGAGAGCTGACAGACAACTGGAAGACAGGAAACAAGATCTCAACTTCACTCAGGTCAGTGGTGAGGGGAGGTCACGCAACCTACCTGTTGCTGTTCTGGTGAATTTTGTGTGTGACATGTTGCCTGTCTCATCCTGGCTTGATTTTGTAGTGTTTCTGAATCGAAGCTCAAAATGTCAAAGTAGGAGTTTCTTCTTCTCGAAGAAGAAACCGATGAAGTGAAAATTCGTTTGGATAAGTGCAGCAAGTGTGAAGCGGATGGGAAGAGCTAAGTTTGGAGTAAAGGGAAAAGCAACATAATATTGAATAAGGTTGAAGAAGCTGGTTTGAAGGTATGAAATCGCTTCTCTGTTTTCCAGGATGAATGAAACTAAAAACAAAGGAAACTTGGCACTTCTCAGTGCGGTGTATTAAGTCCCATTCTGTTTAATCCATTAGTCGGCGCCCCTATCGAAATCTATACCAGATGTCCCCAGCAATACCACAGCTAGCTATGTTGATGATTATTTTTTGTGCAAATTAAACCGCCTAATGAAACGTAAACCACGCTAAGTCATATACTGACACCCTGTGATAATCTTGGACTTAAAGTTTCTGCAGAAAAGACCAGTCTTTAACAAACACACTGATAAGCGTAAAAGCGGATCATCAGAATTAAAGGTTAATGGAAGGCTTCTTGATTACGTGTCCTCCTGTAAATATGTAGGTATCACTGTTCCCCACACACTAATTCACAATGAACGAAACATTTTCACGGTGAAATGCCATCAAGCACATACTGTGTCTTATGTAGCAGAGCTAAACAGTGTTAGTACAGTGTTAGACTGTTCATGTAGCAGCAAGGACTGTAATATGTAAGGTCCTTCCTTACTAACCTTAGAGAGAGAGAGAGAGAGAGAGACGAGAGACAGACGAGAGGGAGAATGAGAGGGGGAGTGGTGAGACATGAGCTGGATGGATAGACAGTATTTTCCTAGATTGTAAGAAAAAGCTTTTGATGTGTTGCCATATAGGAAGCTGCCTCATAGGAGGCTGCCACATAGAAGGCTGTCACATAGAAAGCTGCCACATAGCAGGCTGAAACATAGAAGACTGCCACGCAGGAGGCTGCCACGTAGGAGGCTGCCACATAAGAAACTCAATAAGCCCGGCTTGGTCATGGATTAGAAGGCAATTGTGACCTAAGTTTTTCCCATCTTAAAGACTAAACACGACTTAGACTGCACTGTTTTAGAATCTAAATCTGATTCAGTTCGGCGCTGTTTTAGATGTTAGATATGGAATGGCTTAGTCCTGTTTTAGAGGCAAAAAAATGTGACCTAGTTTTGTTGGAAGTTCCGGGGTTAAAGTTGTTCTAGTGAGAAACAAAAGCTTTCTTCTCTACGTGTAAGCAAACTGTGAACTCTCTTGTGTCTGGAGTGCCTGGCCCAGGAGTGCCAGGCCCAGGAGTGCCAGGCCCAGGAGTGCCAGGCCCAGAAGTGCCAGGCCCAGGAGTGCTAGCCCCAGGAGTGTTTGGCCCACCAGTGCCAGGCCCAGTAGTGCCTGGCCCACCAGTGCCAGGCCCAGTAGTGCCTGGCTTACCAATGCCAGGCCAAGGAGTGCCTGGCCCACCAGTGCCAGGCCCAGTAGTGCCTGGCCCACCAGTGCCAGGCCCAGTAGTACCTGGCCCACCAGTGCCAGGACCAGTAGTGTCTGGGCCACCAGTGCCAGGCCCAGTAGTGCCTGGCTTACCAATGCCAGGTCAAGGAGTGCCTGGCTCACCAGTACCAGGCCCAGGAGTGCTTAGCCCACCAGTGCCAGACCCAGCAGTGCCTGGCCAACCAGTGCCTGGCTTACAAGTGCCAGGCCCAGAAGTGCCTGGCCAACCAGTGCGAGACCCCGGAGTGCCTGGCCCACCAGTGCCAGGCCCAGTAGTGCCTGGCCCACCAGTGCCAGGCCCAGTAGTGCCTGGCCCACCAGTGCCTGGGTTACCATTGCCTGGCCCAGGAGTATCTTGACCAGGAATGCCAGGCCAAGGAGTGCCTGGCCCAGGAGTACCTTGACCAGGAATGCCAAGCCAAGGAGTGCCTGGCCCAGGAGTACCTTGACCAGGAATGCCAGGCCCAGGAGTGCCAGGCCAGGAGTGCCAGGCACTAGAGTGCCAGTCCCAGGAGTGCCTGACCCGGGAGTGCCAGGCCAAGGAGTGCCGGACCCAAGAGTGCTTTGCTCAGGAGTGCCAGGCCAAGGAGTGCCGGACCCAGGAGTGCCAGTCCCAGGAGTGCCATACCCGGCAGTGCCTGGCCCAGAAGTGCCAGACCCAGGAGTGCCAGACCCAGGAGTGCCAAATTAAGGAGTGCAAGGCCTAAGAGTGCCTGCCCCAGGAGTGCCAGGCCAAGGAGTGCCTGTCCCAGGAGTGTCAGTCCCAGAAGTGCCGGACCCAGGATTGCCTGCCTCAGGAGTGACAATAAGAGTGCCAGTCCCCGGAATGTCTAGCCCAGGAGTGCCTGGCCCAGGAGTGCCAGGCCAAGGAGTGCCTGACCCGGCAGTGCCTGGCCCAGGAGTGACAGACCCGGCAGTGCCTGGCCCAGGAGAGCCAGACCCAGGAGTGTCAGACCCAGGAGTGCCAGTGAAAGGAGTGATAGGCCCAGGAGTGCCAGACCCAAGAGTATCAGACCCAGGAGTGCCAGACCCAAGAGCGAAAGACCCAGGAGTGCCTGGCTCAGTCTTACACCAGCTGAGTAAGGCTTCTTCGCCGTGAGTCTTCATCTACCGACACAGAGTGAATCTTATATATAAAGAGAGAATCTTGCATGGAATGAGTAACTTTCCGTGGGGTAACATCTCTCCATGGGTCCCGAGAGAGGGAGCAGAGGCGCTATGTGTACAACTAACAATAATTTTCAACACATCTATCGAAACAGGGCGACTACCTGTGATATAGAAGACAGCATAGTCCCAATTTTTAAAGGAGACAGACACGAAGCATTAAACTACAGACCAGTGTCACTGACATGTATAGTATGCAAAGTCATGGAGAAGATTATCAGGAGAAGAGTGGTGGAGCACCTAGAAAGGAATGAGCTTATCAACGACAGCCAGCACGGTTTCAGGGACGGGAAATCCTGTGTCACAAACCTACTGGAGTTCTATGACAGGGTGACAACAGTAAGACAAGAGGGAGAGGGGTGGTTAGACTGCATTTCCTTGGACTGTAAGAAGGCGTTTGACTCAGTTCCACACAAGAGATTAGTGCAAAAGCTGAAGGATCAGGCAGGTATAACAAGGAAGGCACTGCAATAGATCAGGAATACCTGTCAGGAAGACAACAGCGAGTCATGGTACGTGGCGAAGTGTCAGAGTGGGTGCCTGTGACGAGCGGGGTTCCACAGGGGTCAGTCTAAGGACCGGTGCTGTTTCTGGTATTTGTGAACGACATGACGGAAGGGATAGACTCCGAAGTGTCCCTGTTTGCAGGTGATGTGAAGTTGATAAGAAGATTTCAATCGGACGAGGACCAGGCAGAACTACAAAGGGATCTTGACAGGCTCCTTGAATTCAACCCTACCAAGTGCAAAGTCATGAAGATTGAGGAAGAGCAAAGAAAACCGCAGACGGAGTACAGGCTAGGGGGCCAGAGACTACAAACCTCACTTAAGGAAAAGGATCTTGGGGTGAATATAACAGAGGGCACATCTGAGGCGAACATCAACCAAATAACTGCTGCAGCATACGGGCGCCTAGCAAACCTAAGAACAGCATTCCGACATCTTAATAAGGAATCGTTCAGGACCCTGTACACTGTGTACGTTAGGCCCATACTGGAGTATGCAGCACCAGTTTGGAACCCACACCTAGCCAAGCACGTAAGGAAACTAGAGAAAGTGCAAAGGTTTGCAACAAGACTAGTCCCGGAGCTAAGGGGTATGTCCTACGAGAAGAGGCTAAGGGAAATCGACCTGACGACACTGGAGGACAGGAGAGATAGGGAGATATGATAACGACATATAAAATATTGAGAGGAATCGACAAGGTGGACAGAGACAGAATGTTCTAGAGATGGGACACAGCAACAAGGGGTCACAGTTGGAAGTTGAAGACTCAGATAAATCACAGGGATGTTAGGAAGTATTTCTTCAGTCACAGAGTTGCCAGGAAGTGGAATAGTCTGGGAAGTGATGTAGTGGAGGCAGGATCCATACATAGCTTTAAGAAGAGGTATGATAGAGCTCATGGAGCAGGAGAGTGACCTAGTAGCGACCAGTGAAGAGGCGGGGCAAGGAGCTGTGCATCGACCCCTGCAAACACAACTAGGTGAGTACAACTAGGTGAGTACACACACACACACACACACACACATACACACACACCCACACACACACATACACACACACCCACACACACACACACACACACACACACACGCAGGAGCTATGACTCGGGACAAGGAGCTATGACTCGACCCCTGCAACCACAACTAGATGAGTACATACACTCACACACACAGTCACACACACACACACACACACACACACACATACACACACCCACACACACACACATACACACACACCCACACACACACACACACACACATACACACACACGCACACACACACACACACACGCACACACACATACATACATACACACACACACACACACACACACACACACACATGCCCCAATGGCATGGTGGCTAGCCCACTTGCTTCACGCACGGAGGGCCCGGGTTCAATTCCCGGCGGGGCCGAAACATTTCGAAGAAACACATACGCACACATACACACGAGGTAGAGGAGACTGGGAACAGATCGATGGCAGACAAATGGAAACTAGAGGAAGAGAGTTAAAAAATACTTGTTAGGGAAGAAAACAAGCGAAGGGCATTAGCAAAATGACGGAGAATAACACCATACATGATGGAGGATGACACCATACATGATAGAATATGACACCATACATGATGGAGGATGACACCATACATGATGGAGGATGACACCATACATGATGGAGGATGACACCATACATGATGGAGGATGACACCATACATGATGGAGGATGACACCATACATGATGGAGGATGACACCATACATGATGGAGGATGACACCATACATGATGGAGGATGACACCATACATGATGGAGGATGACACCATACATGATGGAGGACGACACCATACATGATGGAGGATGACACCATACATGATGGAGGATGACACCATACATGATGGAGGATGTCACCATATATGATGGAGGATGACACCATACATGATGGAGGATGACACCATACATGATGGAGGAGGACACCATACATGATGGAGGATGATACCATACATGATGGAGGATGACACCATACATGATGGAGGATGTCACCATATATGATGGAGGATGACACCATACATGATAGAGGATGTCACGATACATGATGGAGGATGTCACCATATATGATGGAGGATGACACCATACATGATGGAGGATGTCACTATACATGATGGAGGATGTCACCATATATGATAAAGAATGACACCATACATGATGGAGAATGACACCATATATGATGGAGGATGTCACCATATATGATGGAGGATGACACCATACATGATGGAGGATGACACCATACATGATGGAGGATGACACCATACATGATGGAGGATGACACCATATATGATGGAGGATGACACCATACATGATGGAGGATGACACCATATATGATGGAGGGTGACACCATACATGATGGAGGATGACACCATACATGATGGAGGATGTCACCATACATGATGGAGGATGACACCATACATGATAGAGGATGACACCATACATGATAGAGGATGACACTATACATGATGGAGGATGACACCATACATGATGGAGGATGACACTATACATGATGGAGGAAGTCACTATACATGATGGAGGATGACACTATACATGATGGAGGATGCCACCATACATGATGGAGGATGACACCATACATGATGGAGGATGACACCATACATGATCTAGGATGTCACCATACATGATGGAGGATGTCACCATACATGATGGAGGATGACATCATACATGATGGAGGATGACACCATACATGATGGAGGATGACACCATACATGATGGAGGATGACACTATACATGATGGAGGATGACACCATACATGATGGAGGATAACACTGTACATGATGGAGGATGACACCATACATAATGGAGGATGACACCATACATGATGGAGGATGACACAATACATAATGGAGGATGACACCATACATGGTGGAGGATGACACCATACATGATGGAGGATGACACCATACATGATGGAGGATGACACTATACATGATGGAGGATGACACCATACATGATGGAGGATAACACTATACATGATGGAGGATGACACCATACATGATCTAGGATGACACTATACATGATGGAGGATGACATCGTACATGATGGAGGATGACACCATACATGATGGAGGATGACACTATACATGATGGAGGATGATACTATACATGATGGAGGATGACACTATACATGATGGAGGATGGCACTATACATGATGGAGGATGACACTATACATGATGGAGGATGACACTATACATGATGGAGGATGACTCTATACATGATGAGGAGTCCAAGAACTGTAGCTCAGCCTCAGTAGCGAGACACTAGATAAGAGGAGACATGATGCCAGTCTTCCAGGTCTGGGGGTGAGAGAGACACGGCATGAAAGGGAGAAATGAAGAATGGAACAGAGAAAGAATAATGGAAAGAGGATTGGTGGGAGGGAGGGAATAAATGAGGGAGGGAGTAAGGAAGGAAGGGAGGGAGGAAAGGAGAAAGGGATGGATGGAAGGAGGGATTAAGGAAGGGAGGGAAGAAAGAAGGGAAGGAGAGAGGGATTTATGGGAGAGGGAAGGAAAGAGGGAGAGAGGGAGGAAGGGCGGGAGGGAAGAAAGGAGCGAAGGAGGGAGTGAGAAAGGGAGGGAGGGAGGGAGGCTGCCGGCTGGCATGTAAATGCCAGGGAGACTGACAGTCAAGAATGAACCAGGAAAATGACTAGAAGATGGAAGTGGAGGGAAAGGAAAGGAAAGGAAAGGGGAGAGGTAGGGGGAAGGTAGAAGAGGAGGAGGGGAGGAGGGGGAAAGAGAGACCGAGAAGCAGGGAAAAGAAGAGCTGAGGGAAGTGTTACTTGTGTATGTGTGCTCCAGGGATCCTCGTCTTTTTCTCAGGTGTTCTTATTTACCTCACTTTTTGACAACTGGTCTGATATTAGCTGTCTTCCAGGTGCCAAGCGCCTCTTAGAGCTCCAGTAACTCATATATTAGCCATAGGAGCTCACCTAGAGCTTCAGGAGTGCCATGAGCCCGAGGTGAGAGCTTGCCTGGTCCCACACCTCCAGTACCCGGGTACCTCGTAGCCAGCTTCACTGGCTACTTCCACGTCCTCAGGGAGATGGAAAGCTGAAGACACACGATGGACGATCTTACGATGAATTCTCAAGCACTTCCGTAACACTTAATATAAGCACTTCCCCACTCTTCCTTCCCCTGTTCTTACGTAGTTATCTTCCTCCTGATGTGGCTGCGTAATATGTCGAGAAATAAGAGTCATCAGAGGTGGAAAATGCACAGTGATAGAGACTGCTGAGGAAACTTGAGTGGGCCAAGACTATTCAACCTGGTATCAGCAGGTATCAGAAATCCTGCTGGAACAAGTGTGGATGTTTCCAAGGGGGAAATCTTGATCAATAAAGCTTCGAAATGCCACGGCTGTGTGGGCCAGCGGGAAGGCAACAGCAACAGCCTGGTTGAACAGGCAAGCGTTGCCTCAGGCGATGGTAGAACCCCCTTTCCCTTGAACTAGGTCAGAGGTATCTCTCTCTTTCTCTCTCTCTCTCTCGCATCCAATATTAATTCAGGACTGGAGAAACAACGGATGATGCAGAATATCTAACCACCAACACTCATCATCTCTTCTTCCTCTCTTCCCTCTTTACCGCAATACTCTCCTTCCCTCCATCCTCTTCCCTTCCTTTTGCCCCACCTCCATCCCTCCCTCACCCTCCACCACCCCTCCTCACCCCTCCCTCACCCCTCCCTCACACTGTCGACACTCTACTTTTACAATCACATCTCTGTCGTTTTCAACTTCCTGGTCCACTGAAAATTGAAACAGACGTTACCAGACTGACATTGTTCACGTCTGCGTTACCAGAATGACATTGTTCATGTCTGCGTTACCAGACTGATATTGTTCATGTCTGCGTTGCTAGACTGATATTGTTCATGTTTGCGTTACCAGACTGACATTGTTCATGTCTGCGTTACCAGACTGACATTGTTCACGTCTGCGTTACCAGACTGACATTGTTCACGTCTGCGTTACCAGACTGACATTGTTCATGTCTGCGTTACCAGACTGACATTGTACGTGACAGCGTTACCAGACCGACATTGTTCAAGTCTGTGTTACTAAATGGGATTAGATCCAATAGTTCCAAGAGAGAGAGAGAGAGAGAGAGAGAGAGAGAGAGAGAGAGAGAGAGAGAGAGAGAGAGAGAGAGAGAGAGAGAGAGAGAGAGAGAGAGAGAGAGATTCCACTATCGATTTCTTCTGGCTAAGGGTCAACCTTCTTTGGTATCCCTCTACCTTTTGGTCTCTCTGGTTGTTGGTCTCTCGTGGTCTTTGGTCTCTCGTGGTCTTTGGTCTCTAGTGGTCTTTGGTCTCTTCTGGTCTTTGGATTGTCTTGTGACGTTTGTTCCAGCTACTTTTGGTCTCGTTGTAGCCTTGATTTCCTCATTAACAGTAGGTCTCTAGGCAAACAACCAAACCAGGAGACCAAGCCAGGAGACCAAGCCAGGAGACCAAGCCTTTAGACCAAGTCTTCAGACCAAGCCAGGAGACCAAGCCAGGAGACCAAGCCAGGAAACCAATCCAGGAGACCAGCGCGGGAGACCAAGCTAGGAAACCAAGTCTTCAGACCAAGCCTTTAGACCAAGCCTTTAGACCAAGTCTTCAGACCAAGCAAGGAAACCAAGCTAGGGGACCAAACCAGGAGACCAAGCTTTGGAGACCAATCCTGGAGACCAATGCAGGAGACCAATCCTAGAGACTAAGCCTGGAGACCAAGCCGAGACCAAGCCTAGACACCAACCCTGGAAACCAAGCCGAAGACCAAGCCAGGAGACCAAGCCTGGAGACCAATCCTTGAAACTAAGCCTGGAGACCCTCCCTGGGCGAGAGGAGGAAGAGAGGCAACGGTTTGATCGAGGCAGGCAACCTCGATTCTAGATCAGAGCCTACCCCCGAGGAGAGAGAGAGAGAGAGAGAGAGAGAGAGAGAGAGAGAGAGGGAGAGAGAGAGAGAGAGAGTGAGAGAGAGATAAAGTCAGTTGATCAAATGAAAATGCTGGCCCACAGATGGCTCCAACTACATCCTGTTCCCTACTTGTGTTTCATAACAATAAAAATGCTTTCAAATGAGCTGATGTAGGTAACAACTCTTAGCTTGTCAATAAAGTTAGGAACCCTTAACTTGTAAATAGCTTGTCAATATAGTTAGGAACCCTTAACTTGTAAATAGCTTGTCAATAAAGCTAGGGATCCTAACCTTGTCAAACCCTGTGTAAAAAAAAGAGAGAAAGAAAGAGAGAGAGAGAGAGAGAGAGAGAGAGAGAGAGAGAGAGAGAGAGAGAGAGAGAGAGAGAGAGAGAGCGAGAATAATACAAGGCTACACCTGGTAACCAGTAACACTCAATGAACGTAATAACTTAATTCTCTTCCTCTTCAGTTTCACTGAGTCGTCGAGAGTTAATATGACCAGCAAATGATTCTATTTTGGTGCGTCAAAGAGTATTTTGGTGCGTCATAAAGTTGCACTGTTTGAGTGACACTGTGGGAGCCACACTGTGGGAGTAACACTGTGGGAGTCACACTGTGGGAGTCACACTGTGGGAGCCATACTGTGGGAGTCACACTATGGGAGGAGACACTGTGGGAGCTATACTGTGGGAGCCATACTGTGGGAGCCACACTGTGGGAGCCACACTGTGGGAGTCACACTGTGAAAGTCACACTGTGGGAGTCACACTGAAGGAGTCACTGTGAGAGCCACACTGTGGGAGCCACACTGTGAGAGTCACACTGGGAATCACACTGTGGGAGTCACACTGTGGGAGCCACACTGTGGGAGTACCCACAGTGTGGCTCCACTGTTCTACATCCGTAAGGGAGGTATCAAGGTGCTAGTGAGGAAGCTCTTGATCCAAGGAACTGATCCTGTCTTTCCATTCTGCGAATCGAACCCCGATTTTCTCCCATTCCCCAGGTGCCGAATGACCCCTACGGGTTTATGTGTCTACCATGATATATATATACACAAACACTGATCTCTGGCCGAAGGAGACTCGAACCTACGAACCTAGCAACAAGGTACGGAGTGCTTTACCGACCGTACCACACTGGACCAATACCTTGGCGCTCAGCTCACGCTAGACGTTATTCCAAGGCAGCCAGCTTTCAGGCAGGTGGCTTACAGCTTTTTATCTCATCCCCTGCATGCATCGACACAACTAGAGATTTTTACAATGCTAGGAATTCGCAAGAGCAGGCGAAATATTCACAAACACTGATCTCTGGCCGTAGGAGACTCGAACCTACGAACCTTGCAAGGTATTGTTCCAGTGTGGTACGGTCGGTAAAGCACTGCGATCCTTGTTATAAGGTTCGTAGGTTCGAGTCTCCTTCGGCCAGAGATCAGTGTTTGTGAATATTTCGCCTGCTCTGAATTCTTAGCATATATATATACATTATATATATATATATATATATATATATATATATATATATATATATATATATATATATATATATATATATATATATATATATTATATATATATATATATATATATATATATATATATATATATATATATATATATATATATATATATATATATATATATATATATATATATACATATATACTAGTCATATGTGTGTGTGTGCACGCGCAGGGCTGGATTCCAGCTCCTGGTTCCTTTTAAACTCAAACAAAGACAGCTGCTTCAACTCCACCCCGGACCACAGCTGTGACCAAGATTTTTCATTATATGGTAATACTATGTGACCTCTCCTTCCCCTAAGACTCTCTCCTCAATCTTCTTCTTCTTTTTACCTTATTATTATTATTATTATTATTATTATTATTATTATTATTATTATTATTATTATTATTATTATTATTATTATTTTACCTTTGTTTAATTCATTGTAATTTTGGAAAAGAGAAGACCGGAGATGGAATACGGCTTAAGAGGCTAGAAACTACAATACATAGCGCAGGGAGAAAGTTCCGAGAGTGAACATCACGCCCAACATATCGCTAGTAACTACATAACGTGGGCAGCATATAGCGAGAGGTACACATAACATCAGCAACATATCTCCAGAGGTGCACATAAATCACATAACATCAGCAACATATCTCCAGAGGTGCACATAAATCACATAACATCAGCAACATATCTCCAGAGGTGCACATAAATCACATAACACCAGCAACATATCGCTAGATTAGCTAGTTTCAGCCTTCAGCGACCTTCACAAAGAATCTTTCAGGGACTCTGTACTCTACATAGAGAGAGAGAGAGAGAGAGAGAGAGAGAGAGAGAGAGAGAGAGAGAGAGAGAGAGAGAGAGAGAGAGATTCTCCAGTATCGATACTTCAGTTGAGCACCGCGATGCTCAGCTGTTTTATTATATTGGTGGGGAAGGGGGGTGAAGGGGAGTAGGTGAGGGCATGGTAGGGGTGGGGGTGGGAGGAATTGAGTTCTTAATAGAATAGAAAATGTTCAACGGCAGGTGGTTCTTCTGTTGTTGTTGTTGGTGTTCAAAAAACGGTTATAACTGACCATAATTTTTAAAGAGGTGGACCGGTAAGCCAGCGGAAGGCCTCTGTCAGATGACCAAAAGCTCCAACGGCGGGTCATCATCTGACTAAGACCCGCGTCAGGAAACACTTGTCCTGTTTCCTGACATACCTAACCTAACCTATTGCTGTTCAACGGCAGGTGGTTCATCTGTTAGTGTTGCTGATGGTGTTCAACGGCAGGTAGTTCTTCTGTTAGTGTTGCTGTTGGTGTTCAACGGAAGGTGGTTCTTCTGTTAGTGTTGCTGATGGTGTTCAACGGCAGGTAGTTCTTCTGTTAGTGTTGCTGATGGTGTTCAACGGCAGGTAGTTCTTCTGTTAGTGTTGCTGATGGTGTTCAACGGCAGGTAGTTCTTCTGTTAGTGTTGCTGTTGGTGTTCAACGGAAGGTGGTTCTATTGTTAATTTCATTCAGCGCCGTAAATTTCCCTGTTGTTACTCGTGTGGAAACAACAGATCAGTTTTAATGTTGACATCGGCGATGATATTCACATTATGTACGTGTGTATAGCTTAGCCTAGCCAAGCCTAGCCTAAGTCTAGGCTAACCTAGCTTAACTTACCATAACATAGGCAAGCCTAGCCTAACCTAGCTTAATCTAGTCTAACCTAACTTAATCTTACTTATCTTATCCAATCCTAGCCTAATCTAACTACAACCTAGCCTAATTATAACATAATTATAATTTAACCTAACCTAGTTTAACCCTAACTTGGCCTAGCCTAACCTAACCTAACCTGTTTTAACTTAGCCTACCATCCTGCACACATCTGTACAGAAATCTGAGAGATTATGACTCACTAATGCGAGATTATTGGATAATCTGAAAGATTATTATTCACTATTGCTAGATTATTGGATAATCTGGGAGATTATTATTCAATGTTTGAAAAGCATGTGCGAGGCGGAGAAGAGAAAATGATTTAATATAGCGTGAGAGGAGAGAGAAGAGAAAATTTGAGGGCAAACTTTACCTCAAGTGGCACTTGATGACGAGGCCAGACCTCCAGAAGAGGCAAGAGAGGAGAAGGAGGAAGTGGAGGAAGAGGAGGAGGAGGAAGAGGAGGAAGAGGAGGAGGAGGAAGAGGAGGAGGAGGAGGAAGAGGAGGAGGAGGAGGAAGAGGAAGAAGAGGAGGAGTAAGAGGAGGATAAGGAGGAAGAGAATTAGGATTGAGAGGAGTAGAAGGGTGAAGAAAAGAGAATGAGGAGGCCGTATATATATATATATATATATATATATATATATATATATAGACTCAGTGTTGCGATCTAGAGGGAAAATGCTTGCAGCATTCTGGGCACTCGGCCCACTGCCGGGGAGCTGGACGAAGTATTTGTGATGTAGCTCTGAGTTGTTATCTATGTTGTTTTACTCCTATTTTATTCTTGTCAATGTATTTTGTCAATGTATTTTGTCTTTAAATAAAGTATATATAAAATATAGGGGGTGGTAGGAGAAAATTTTCAAACAGCTTCAGGGAGAACTTTGAGTTTTCCCTGAAGCAAGTTCATTCTATATATATATATATATATATATATATATATATATATATATATATATATATATATATATATATATAATATATATATATATATATATACATATATATATATAAATATATATATATATATATATATATATATATATATATATATATATATATATATATATATATAATATATATATATATATATATATATATATATATATATATATATATATATATATATATATATATATATATATATATATATATATATATATATATATATATATATATGCAAGACAATCGCAGATGGGCGATCTTAACAATGCAAGCCAAGCCACGAGAAGGGGGGAAGGGGGGGGGGAATCTTTAGCTCAAGTACTTTCACATTTCTCAGTGCGTCATCAGGAGCTGTGCAATGTTGCAAGGCAGCAACAAGAGAAGTAGGGTAAGTTTTCAGAGAGTGGTAGTGTGGAGGCACCCATCAGTGTCAGACTGTCTGGGAAAGGCCAGCGGGATGCCAACCACACACCGCATCCTCCCCACAACCCACCTCATATGGGGGTCGGGTGGGGTAGGCCTCACAGTTTGCAGGTAGCATGAGGAAAATAGTAGAAGATAGTTAATAGCCAGCCCTAAGCTTCTAACCGCCGGGAACAGTGTGATGTAAAAATCTACGATAGTGGATCATTACATACCTTCATTTACAACCTTCTAACTAATGAAATAGAGGGAAAAAATCCCTCATTTGTCCGCCGGTGTCTCAGAACCTTCCAGAACTTTCAGGAAATATGTCACGTGGGCATTGGGAGAGCAAATATGGTTGAAGTAAACTCACGGATGGATGGTGAAGTAGGTATATTACGTGAGAGAGGAATAGTAACCCAGCCACCTCCGTTCAGTCGTAGGTCTAGAGCGGGAGTGAGGACAATGCCCTGGTGGACGCCTCTCACATGAGCCGGTATTGTGACATCATAAGATTCAAGGGATCTTACATCTAAAGGCTGGTCTTACATCATATACTACACAAGTATAGTACAATTAGTTCATATACTACACAAGTATAGTACAATTAGTTCATATACTACACAAGTATAGTACAATTAGTTCATATACTACACAAGTATAGTACAATTAGTTCATATACTACACAAGTATAATACATATGGTATATATGACAAATTCTCTTAGTGTCAGTTAATATGCCTCTGTGAATTTTTCCTATTCAGGCTTCCTTTCTCATAATAACTAGGCTATTCTTAGTTTTATTGCCATTCCTATCATTATTATCAACTATCATCCGCTAATATCATTATTATCATCATTATAATATTACCAATAACCTGATTCAATGACATTCCTATCATTATTATCCGCAAATATCATTATTATCATTTCTGGAAACCAGATTATCCCAACACCAGTACTCAATCAGGACAGGCCACGAACGAGTGGTATTGAATCAGTAACAACACTGCGACTAGCCGAGGATTCGAACCCATGTAGTTTTGGCTCTGCCTCGTGGGTTAAGGCGTCATGAGATTTTCGCTCACCACGAGGCATGGCCAAAACTACATGGGTTCAAATCCTCGGCTAGTCGCAGTGTTGTTATTGATTCAATACCACTCGTTCGTGGTCACAATAATATATATACTGCTTGTGGAGGCTAGTACACCAAACGGGGATAAGAATGAAATTAGCTTAGAGGCAACCACACCACCGTATGTCTTCGGACCAAGAGTAACACACCTAGCTTGGCTGAGTGCTTGGTTCTTGTAGGATTGTGTGGTCCAGTGGGTTAAGGCATCATGTGATTTTCGCTCACCACGAAGCAGGGCCAAAACTACATGGGTTCGAATCCTCGGCTAGTAGCAGTGTTGTTATTATATATATATATATATATATATATATATATATATATATATATATATATATATATATATATATATATATATATATATATATACCTGGAGAGAGTTCCAGGGGTCAACGCCCCTGCTGCCCGGTCTGTGACCAGGCCTCATGTTGGATCAGAGCCTGATCAACCAGGCTTTACAATTCGCAAACAGGCGAAATTATTTACAAAATTTTCTCTACGTCCACAGCAGGACTCGAACCTGCAAACTCTGTATCAGAGTAACCAATACTTTACCACTGAGCTAGACCCCAGAAAAGTATGGGCGCCTAGTCGGAACTAGGAACTGTGGACGTAGAGACAATGTTTGTAAATAATTTCGCCTGTTTGCGAATTGTTAAGCATTTCAAATCTCTTTCGTTGTCCACTGCATGTGGCAGGATTTGTTGAAATAACTTTCAAAACCAGCTTGGTGCCCCGGGGTATGGGGTCTATCTCCGTGGTAAAGTACTGGTTACTCTGATACAGAGTTTGCAGGTTCGAGTCCTGCTGTGGACATAGAGACAATGTTTGTATATATATATATATATATATATATATATATATATATATATATATATATATATATATATATATATATATATATATATATATATATATATATATTATATATATATATATATGCAATAATCGCGAACAAGCAATACAAGAGATGGAAAACAATCACAGAGAGTGTTGAATGATAGCTGTAGTCCTTTCAAGTTGCAATCAACGCATCGTCAGGAGCGTGTAGTGTTGCTGAAATGAGTAGGAAGTCCAATCAGATTCGTTCAGGGGAACTTATTTTTCTCGATTCCTCAACTCACCATCCACTTTTCCCTTCAGTCACCGAATATCTGAACACAAAATACTCTGCATATACAGGGACTTTCTGCATGTACATCCAAATGTCATTCACCTTTGTACAAACATTGTTTCATACTGAAACAATGTATTACTATTAATTTCTTCCATACTGCCCCCCCCCCCTCCAGTCTAATATCCAGTTTTTCCTAAAATGACTCGTTTGGTACCCTCATCGTGTTAGTTACCATTTTGTCCAAGGCACATGTCGATTAGACACTAGGCCTGTTGTACTCACCTAGTTGTGGTTGCAGGGGTCGAGTCAAAGCTCCTGGCCCCGAATGTATGTATGTGTGTGTTGTGTGTGTGTGTGTGTGTGTGTGTGTGTGTGTGTGTGTGTAAGGAAACACTTCGAAATGTTTCAGCCCCGCCGGGAATTGAACCCGGGCCCTCCGTGCGTGAAGCAAGAGCTTTAGCTACCGGGGTTTTGTTCATATGTGTGTGTTTGTTTGTGTGTATGTGTGTGTGTTCGTATGTGTGTTTTTATGTGTGTGTTTTTGTGTGTGTGTGTGTTTTTGTGTGTGTGTTTTTGTGTGTGTGTGTTTTTGTGTGTATGTGTTTGTGTGTGTGTGTGTGTGTGTGTTCGTATGTGTGTTTGTGTGTGTGTGTGTTTTTGTGTGTGTTTTTTGTGTGTGTGTGTTATTCTGCTGAGGACACAGGAGGTGGGTGAGTTGAACCCACCTTGTGTGACCCAGCTGCTCATGTCACGCCTCCTGCCCACCCCTCAAATTACCACCAACAAGGCGCTGACGAAGGGGAAGTGAGGGGAAACTAAAACAAAAAAAATGGGAGAATAGATTAATTAGCAGCGAGAGATCAAGGTGGCGGGGGCGTTGATGATCACTTCAGCGTTGATGATCACTACAGCGTTGATGATCACTTCAGCGTTGATGATCACTTCAGCGTTGACGATCACTACAGCGTTGATGATCACTACAGCGTTGATGATCACTACAGCGTTGATGATCACTACAGCGTTGACGATCACTACAGCGTTGATGATCACTACAGCGTTGATGATCACTACAGCGTTGATGATCACTCGGTTGATGATCATTACAGCGTTGACGATCACTACAGCGTTGATGATCACTACAGCGTTGATGATCACTTCAGCGTTGATGATCACTACAGCGTTGATGATCACTACAGCGTTGATGATCACTACAGCGTTGATGATCACTTCAGTGTTGATGATCATTACAGCGTTGACGATCACTACAGCGTTGATGATCACTACAGCGTTGATGATCACTTCAGCGTTGATGATCACTTCAGCGTTGACGATCACTACAGCGTTGATGATCACTACAGCGTTGATGATCACTACAGCGTTGATGATCACTACAGCGTTGATGATCACTTCAGCGTTGATGATCACTTCAGCGTTGACGATCACTACAGCGTTGATGATCACTACAGCGTTGATGATCACTACAGCGTTGATGATCACTACAGCGTTGACGATCACTACAGCGTTGATGATCACTACAGCGTTGATGATCACTACAGCGTTGATGATCACTACAGCGTTGATGATCACTACAGCGTTGATGATCACTTCAGCGTTGACGATCACTACAGCGTTGATGATCACTTCAGCGTTGACGATCACTACAGCGTTGATGATCACTACAGCGTTGATGATCACTACAGCGTTGATGATCACTTCAGCGTTGATGATCATCAGCGTTGAGATCACTACAGCGTTGATGATCACTACAGCGTTGATGATCACTACAGCGTTGATGATCACTACAGCGTTGAGATCACTACAGCGTTGATGATCACTCAGCGTTGATGATCACTACAGCGTTGATGATCACTACAGCGTTGATGATCACTACAGCGTTGATGATCACTTCAGCGTTGATGATCACTACAGCGTTGATGATCATTACAGCGTTGATGATCATTGCAGCGTTGATGATCACTACAGCGTTGATGATCACTACAGCGTTGATGATCACTTCAGCGTTGATGATCATTGCAGCGTTGATGATCACTACAGCGTTGATGATCACTACAGCGTTGATGATCACTACAGCGTTGATGATCACTTCAGCGTTGATGATCACTTCAGCGTTGATGATCACTTCAGCGTTGATGATCATTACAGCGTTGATGATCATTGCAGCGTTGATGATCATTGCAGCGTTGATGATCACTACAGCGTTGATGATCACTACAGCGTCGATGATCACTACAGCGTTGATGATCACTACAGCGTTGATGATCACTTCAGTGTTGATGATCACTACAGCGTTGATGATCACTACAGCGTTGATGATCACTACAGCGTTGATGATCACTACAGCGTTGATGATCACTACAGCGTTGATGATCACTACAGCGTTGATGATCACTACAGCGTTGATGATCACTTCAGTGTTGATGATCATTGCAGCGTCGATGATCACAGCGTTGATGGTCATTACAGTGTTGATAATCATTGCAGCGTTGATGATCACTACAGCGTTGATGATCACTACAGCGTTGATGATCACTACAGCGTTGATGATCACTTCAGTGTTGATGATCATTGCAGCGTTGATAATCATTACAGCGTTGACGATCACTACAGCGTTGATGATCACTACAGCGTTGATGATCACTACAGCGTTGATGATCACTACAGCGTTGATGATCACTACAGCGTTGATGATCACTTCAGCGTTGATGATCATTGCAGCGTCGATGATCATTGCAGCGTTGATGATCACTACAGCGTTGATGATCATTACAGCGTTGATGATCACTACAGCGTTGATGATCACTACAGCGTTGATGATCATTGCAGCGTTGATGATCACTTCAGCGTTGATGATCACTACAGCGTTGATGATCATTGCAGCGTTGATGATCATTGCAGCGTTGATGATCATTGCAGCGTCGATGATCACAGCGTTGATGATCACTACAGCGTTGATGATCACTACAGCGTTGATGATCACTACAGCGTTGATGATCATTGCAGTGTTGATGATCACTACAGCGTTGATGATCACTACAGCGTTGATGATCACTACAGCGTTGATGATCATTGCAGCGTTGATGATCATTGCAGCGTTGATGATCATTGCAGCGTTGATGATCATTACAGCGTTGATGATCACTACAGCGTTGATGTCATTACAGTGTTGATGATCATTGCAGCGTTGATGATCACTACAGCGTTGATGATCATTGACAGGTTGATGATCACAGCGTTGATGATCTACAGCGTTGATGATCATACAGGTTGATGATCATTGCAGCGTTGATAACCTATTGACAGCGTTATGATCATTCACGTTGATGATCAGCAGTTGATGATCATTTCATGCTTGATGATCATTGCAGCTCTGATGATCAGTGCAGCGTAAATGATGTGATCATTACAGGTTGAATGATCATTGACAGCAGTGGATGATCTACAGCGTGATGAGTCAGTTACAAGTGTTGATGATCTTGACAGCGTGAAAGATCGCTACATGACAAGTGATGATGTACTATCAGCAGTTGAAATGATGTGACAGTGACAGTGGAAATGATCTGTGACGTACAGTGAAATGACTGTGACAGTTACAAGTGGAAATATCGACAGTACAGTGGAAATGACTGACAGTTGACAAGTGGAAATGCTGTGCAGTTCATAAATGACTGACATGTTATAGTGAAATACTGTGACAGTTAAAGTGGAAATGACTGCTACTGTTACAAGTGAAGCCCTGTGACAGTGACAAGTGGAAATGACTGTGACAGTGACAAGTGGAAATGACTGTGACAGTGACAAGTGGAAATGACTGTGACAGTTACAAGTGGAAATGACTGTGACAGTTACAAGTGGAAATGACTGTGACAGTGACAAGTGGAAATGACTGTGACAGTGACAAGTGGAAATGACTGTGACAGTTACAAGTGGAAATGACTGTGACAGTACAAGTGGAAATGACTGTGACAGTTACAAGTGGAAATGACTGTGACAGTTACAAGTGGAAATGACTGTGACAGTTACAAGTGGAAATGACTGTGACAGTTACAAGTGGAAATGACTGTGACAGTTACAAGTGGAAATGACTGTGACAGTTACAAGTGGAAATGACTGTGACAGTTACAAGTGGAAATGACTGTGACAGTTACAAGTGGAAATGACTGTGACAGTTACAAGTAGAAATGACTGTGACAGTTACAAGTGGAAATGACTGTGACAGTTACAAGTGGAAATGACTGTGACAGTGACAAGTGGAAATGACTGTGACAGTTACAAGTGGAAATGACTGTGACAGTTACAAGTGGAAATGACTGTGACAGTTACAAGTGGAGAAATGACTGTGACAGTTACAAGTGGAAATGACTGTGACAGTTACAAGTGGAAATGACTGTGACAGTTACAAGTGGAAATGACTGTGACAGTTACAAGTGGAAATGACTGTGACAGTTACAAGTGGAAATGACTGTGACAGTTACAAGTGGAAATGACTGTGACAGTTACAAGTGGAAATGACTGTGACAGTTACAAGTGGAAATGACTGTGACAGTTACAAGTGGAAATGACTGTGACAGTTACAAGTGGAAATGACTGTGACAGTTACAAGTGGAAATGACTGTGACAGTTACAAGTGGAAATGACTGTGACAGTGACAAGTGGAAATGACTGTGACTGTGACAGTTACAAGTGGAAATGACTGTGACAGTTACAAGTGGAAATGACTGTGACAGTTACAAGTGGAAATGACTGTGACAGTTACAAGTGGAAATGACTGTGACAGTTACAAGTGGAAATGACTGTGACAGTTACAAGTGGAAATGACTGTGACAGTACAAGTGGAAATGACTGTACTGTGACAGTTACAAGTGGAAATGACTGTGACAGTTACAAGTGGAAATGACTGTGACAGTTACAAGTGGAAATGACTGTGACAGTTACAAGTGGAAATGACTGTGACAGTTACAAGTGGAAATGACTGTGACAGTTACAAGTGGAAATGACTGTGACAGTGACAAGTGGAAATGACTGTGACAGTGACAAGTGGAAATGACTGTGACTGTGACAGTTACAAATGGAAATGACTGTGACAGTTACAAGTGGAAATGACTGGGCAGACAGGTGAAGATGCTGCTGCCAGCTGAGTCAAAGTAATGAGTCAAACTGAGAGAAAGAGAGAGAGAGAGAGAGAGAGAGAGAGAGAGAGAGAGAGAGAGAGAGAGAGAGAGAGAGAGAGAGAGAGAGAGAGAGAGAGAGAGAGAGAGAGAGGGTGAGTGAAATACAGACAAAATAACTATTGAAAATTAATTGTTTCTCGACCTGACACTAAAATTATTGACAGGTAAGTCAAGACGGTGGAGGTAAAGAAAACGTGGGGGCCAGGAGCTGAGATTAACTCCTCGCATACACACACAAACACACTCACATACATAGGGATGTTAGGAAGTAATTTATTCAGCCTCAGAGTGGAACAATCTGGAGAGTGAAATAGTGGAGTCAGGATCCATACATAGCTTTAAAAAGAGGTACGATAAGGCTCTTAGGAGCCGGGAGAGTGTGGAGTGTGGAGTGACCAGCGAAGAGGAGAGGCCAAAAGCTGTGAATCAACCCCTGCAACCATAAATATGTGAATACAAATAGGTGAGTACACACACACACACACACACACACACACACACACACACACACACACATATGGAAGGGAGGTCAGTCCAAGAAAATGAAGCTTTCTCTCGCTCTCTCTGTTGTCGGAGATGAAGTATTGGAATAAGCACGTGTGACGAGTGGGGTACCACAAGGATCAGTACTAGGACTAGTAATATTTCCTGCGGACGTGAGTCATTCACGACATTTTACATGTATATATATATATATATATATATATATATATATATATATATATATATATATATATATATATATATATATATATATATATATATATATATATATATATATATATGGCATATATCAGGCCATATTGGAGTACGCAGCACCAGCATGGAACCCACATGGAACCCATGCACTCCGCCCCAGGCCCTGACTCATGGAACTCCGTGTTCATCAAGAACTGCAAGAAGCCCCTATCACGTGCTTTTAACATCCTATGGAGAGGGAGCATGGACACTGGGGTCGTCCCGCAGTTACTAAAAACAACAGACATAGCCCCACTCCACAAAGGCGGCAGTAAAGCAATAGCAAAGAACTACAGACCAATAGCGCTAACGTCACATATCATAAAAATCTTTGAAAGGGTTCTAAAAAGCAAGATTGCCACTCATCTAGACAACCATCAATTACACAACCCAGGGCAGCATGGGTTTAGAGCAGGTCGCTCCTGTCTGTCCCAACTACTGGACCACTACGACAAGGTCCTGGATGCTCTAGAAGACAAACATAATGCAGATGTTATATACACAGACTTTGCAAAAGCCTTGGATAAGTGTGACCATGGTGTAATAGCACACAAAATGCGTGATAAAGGAATAACAGGAAAAGTTGGTAGATGGATCTATAATTTCCTAACAAGTAGAACACAAAGAGTAGTAGTCAACAGAGTAAAGTCTGAGGCGGCTACTGTTCCACAAGGCACAGTACTCGCTCCCATCCTGTTCCTCATCCTCATATCGGACATAGACAGGGATATCAGCCACAATGCCGTGTCTTCCTTTGCAGATGACACCCGAATCTGCATGACAGTGTCCACCGTTGAAGACACTGCAAGACTCCAAGCAGACATCAACCAAATCTTTAAATGGGCTGTAGAAAACAATATGAAGTTCAATGATGAGAAGTTTCAATTACTCCAATATGGAAAACGTGAGGAAATTAAAATCTCATCGGAGTATAAAACAAATTCCAACCACACAATAGAGCGAAAAACTAACGTCAAAGACCTGGGAGTGATCATGACAGAGGATCTCACCTTCAAGGACCATAACACTGTAGCAATCGCATCTGCCAGAAAAATGACAGGATGGATAATGAGAACCTTCAAAACCAGGGATGCCAAGCCTATGTTGACACTTTTCAGGTCGCTTGTTCTATCTAGGCTGGAATATTGCTGCACACTAACTGCACCTTTCAAGGCAGGTGAAATTGCTGACCTAGAAAATGTACAGAGAACCTTCAAGGCACGCATAACTGCAATAAACCACCTCAATTACTGGGAACGCTTGAAGTTCCTAAACCTGTACTCCCTGGAACGCAGGCGGGAGAGATACATTATTATATACACTTGGAAAATCCTAGAGGGATTAGTACCAAACATGCACACGAGTGTCACTCCCTACGAAAGCAAAAGACTCGGCAGACGATGTAACATCGCCCCAATGAAAAGCAGGGGTGCCACTAGCACGTTGAGAGACAACACAATAAGTGTCAGGGGCCCAAGACTGTTCAACTGCCTCCCAGCATACATAAGGGGGATTACCAATAGACCCCTGGCTGTCTTCAAGCAGGCACTGGACAGGCACCTAAAGTCGGTGCCTGACCAGCAAGGCTGTGGTTCGTACGTTGGACTGCGTGCGGCCAGCAGTAACAGCCTGGTTGATCAGGCACTGATCCAACATGAGGCCTGGTCACAGACCGGGCCGCAGGGGCGTTGACTCCTGGAAGTCTCTCCAGGTAAAC